>OY757542.1:31239851-31262351 GCA_963584105.1 Alviniconcha strummeri
ATCTGACCGACTAAGACCAAGTGCTTCGTTCCAAAGCGCAAGGTCCCAAAGAAACAGTAGCTGCTTCCACAACACTTCGCCTTTCCTCCGTGCCCATGGTCATCTGATACCTCTTGAGGCGCCGAATCGCCTTTGCACGAAGTACACGAAGGACAAAATCGAAAGGAACGGACATCCATTCTGGACAGAGGAAATAAAGACTTCCTTTTTCACTTATTCTGACCATAGGGGAAAACACTCCCCCCCCCCCCCCCAACCCCCCGCCCCCGCATTCTGACCACTGGGAAAGAAACTTTGTTCCCACTGCTTTCTGGCCATAGGAAATAATTATTTTCCCCCTTCCTTTTTTTATAAACGAAATTTAGCCACTGGAAATGAAGACTAAGCTTCTTTTTCACTGCATTCAGGCCATAACTAATACCACTGCTGTTGTTGTTTGTTATTATATATTCTGGCCACAGATATACAAGCTTACTCTACATAATGTTAAAACAGATTAAACGGCCACGAAATATTTTCTGTTGTACGACGTGATGCAATATTGGCTAATATTCACAGAACACGTTATGGTAATGTATAATAAGGTTGCTGCTCTTAAATAAGGAGGATTCACGTGTGATGCATTTGGATATGGAGAGGAACGTTTCCTATAGAAGTGAACTCGGAGGGGAGTGGACACTGACAACTTCAATTGAGGTTAAGGCCTCTCTTCGAGCAAAACCTCACGCGTGCGACAAACAAAGCACAAGTTCTTCTGCTACAATAAACGCCACCCTCTACCATTTTTACTCAGCATACTATTCAGCGTCCATAATCCGTTCAATTTTACTCATCAGTGAATCCAAGCCAACCGCCGACTGTGTCTGGTCAGCGGAACGGCTCCTTTCATGATTGAGAAAGCCCCGAGCCCAAGAATGCTACGGGTAGGATGTCGAAGAATGCATGAACGTGTGTGGTCGACAGCAGCTGGCTAAACCAAACGACAAGTCGTGTCCCTCTTCCTGGCCATTGCCGAAGGCCTAAGCCTGCACGCACACCTCGCGTTTTCCTGTTGTCAAAAAGGCTCCGCGGCGATTTGCTCAGTGACTCCACAGAGGAAATCGCCACGGAGCCTGTCGCCTGTTGCGGTCGACAAGACATCGAGGTCCAGCAGCCAGCGCCGAGTGCAGGGACAAAACCCAACAGCAATGGGGATACCGGGACGGCAGCGGCGGTGGACACGGGCCGAAGCAGCAGCAGGGCACGGGTCAACTAAGCATCGGCCTGGAGACTGGACTGGACAACCCTCCGACAGATGCTCTCCTTAACCTTGCCTTTGACGGTCTCTCAATGAAGTGAGGGAGGAAGCGCTCTCCGCTTGTCCGGGGCCCTTCAGCGCACAATGCCGGTGCGCGGCGCCAGAAATGAGCTGTTTGCGGGCCCGGCTGCGCAACACAAAGCCGGCTGGGATTATCCCTGATTGGGGCTATGCGCTGACCACGACACCCACCACACCCACCCCGCTGCTAAACCCCGACCTGTATGGACCAACATGAAGCCGGCCGGTAGCACGTGGAGTCCAGAAGGGCGGCAGACCACGGATTCCACTGTCCTTCGTCAAGTGGATCGCAGACCTCGCAGGGCCCAGTGCCGGGATGGAGGACGGACAGTCCAAGGGAGGGGCAGTGGGGTGAGGAGGAGAAGGGAGGGGGCAGGGTTACAGCCGTACGCCTCAACACCGCCCACAAGCAGCTCTCCTCCAAATGCCTAGACCTCAACGCAGCACCCAGCCCCTCCCACTTTTGTTGTCATTTGTATCACAGACGACACTGTCTCCACAGCGACTTGTTCCCGTCGTTCCTGTTCGCTGAACCACCTGGCTGACCTCAGCCACACGGTGACTGTACGGTATCCCGACGCAGCCAGTCACCCATCGAACTGCGCCGCATGCCTCCGACACACAAAGCCGGAACAGAGACTTCTTTTTGCACCGCATACACCCCCATCCCAGCTTCAAGCAAACCGAAGCCACTGCAGAGCGCTGTTACCCGATTCTTGCAGAACAGCTGGAGAGGAGAGAGAGAGAGAAAGAGAGAGAGAGAGAGAGAGAGAGAGAGAGAGAGTGAGTGAGAGAGAGAGATTTGTTTTTTAATTGCATTATTTATTTAAACGCTACTGAACAGACTGACCCCTTTTTCTGCCTTATTGTACCGAACGAAGGATATTGCCATCAGAAACTGACACCACAGTGACCCTCAAAACAGACCCCAGCGTTCTTAGTCTTAACTGTTCCTGCTTGTCTAAGTATTGCCAATTGCCAAGAGGCAGCGCTGATGAAACCGTCCTGGACAAATCGACAAAGGGAGCTCGTAACGCTCCACTGGCGCACGTGCAATAAAGAACCACAACAGAGACCCCAATCGTCAATGGGAGCTTATCACCTGACATACACGAGGGGCTAAACTCCACCAAATGTTAAGTACATCCTCCCAAAAGGGATTTGTCAAATACGGAGTTTAGCCAGGTGTCTTCTACCAGCAGTCAAATATGAACCACCTTTTTTCAGAGAGTGTGGTTAATGTTGGTTCGTCTGAGAGTGTGGTTAGTGTTGGTTCGTCTGAGAGTGTGGTTAGTGTTGGTTCGTCTGAGAGTGTGGTTAGTGCTGGTTCGTCTGAGAGTGTGGTTAGTGTTGGTTCGTCTGAGAGTGTGGTTAGTGCTGGTTCGTCTGAGAATGTGGTTAGTGCTGGTTCGTCTGAGAGTGTGGTTAGTGCTGGTTCGTCTGAGGAATGTGGTTAGTGCCGGTTCGTCTGAGAGTGTGGTTAGTGTTGGTTCGTCTGAGAATGTGGTTAGTGTTGGTTCGTCTGAGAGTGTGGTTAGTGTTGGTTCGTCTGAGAGTGGTTAGTGTTGCTTCGTCCAGGAATCGACTCGTCCCAAACTCTGAAACGCTGCCTACCACCCTCACCTCACAACATAAACATGGGAGGGGGGGGGAAGATTTTCCCTTTCGTGTGTTCGATTCTGCAATATCTCGGTCCTGACTCTACTACTGGTTACTATTGTTAATGGCTCGCCCCTCTTACCCGCCCCTCCCCTCCCCCCCCCCCCCCCCCCCCCCCCCCCCATACACACAATAGACCTACTGAAACTACCATTACTACTAATAAGGAAATTTCCTACCGATCTGCCGGTCAGAGTCGACAGGTTACCGGTGTTAAGCCGGGAATCAACAAAACGAGCGCACAGTAAGCGGGGCGACGTATCTGGGCTATCGGCTGTTTGACAAAGACTTCACGGCGTCGGACGCCAAAACCGCAAACTGGCACTATCGCCGCGACAAGCTGGGGGGGTGCGGGACTCGACCTCTGGGGCCGCCCAGATAGCCCAGACAGGACTGGCACTGGGGCGTCAGTTGCCCCCTGCAAACGCTCTGCCGGACAACAGGTGAGAGGCGGCTCGGGTTCGGTCTTCACAGAGACACTGTACTCTCTCCACTGCACCCTTGCTGCGGTATCTCTGGTCTTCGTAACGTGTACAGTCCGGAAGAGGTGGGGCATGGAGGGGTGGCGCAGGGAGACGGAGGGGTTGAGGCAGAGAGGGAGGGGGTAAGTGGGGCAGGGAGAGGGAGGGAGAGGGAGGGGGGAGCATGGAGGGGGGAGGGAGGGGTGGGCATGGAGAGGGAGGGGCAGGCAGCAGGTGGGGCAGGGAGGGGGTGGGGCAGGGAGGAGGTTGGGCAGGTAGAGGAAGTCGATGGAGGGGTGGGGCAGGGAGGGGATGGGAGGTAGGGGGGTTGTGCAGGTAGAAGGAAGGGGATGGACAGGGTAGGGGCGAGGAGAGGGTGGGGGAGGGAGAGGGAGGGAGTGGGGTGGGGCAGGGAGAGGGGTTTGGGGCAGGGGTGAGGGGCGCCCCAGATTCCTTCCTGGCCAGGACGTGACTCGGTGGGCCCTCGAGGTGACACCTCAGTTTGGACTGCCACCCGTCTCACCGCTATCTGCCGCTCCATGTTGACAGCGGTTTCCTGGACCAAGACGACGAGCAAGTGTCCAGCGCCGCGCTGCCCGCCGGCTCTCACGCCGTCCTCGCTGGACCCCTTGCCGTTCGTTATCTACCCGTGCCGTGTCCACGTTTACAGGTACTGATGCCATCCGACCCCTCCCCCACCTCCCCCACCCCTCGTCTCCACAGCATACCCACACGCACGCACACACGAAGTTCGACTCGTTCTGATAATGATACCGCGTGACTGAGAGGACACTAAAAATCCAACTAACGCTATTAGAGGACACTAAAAATCCAGCTAACGCTATTAGAGGACACTAAAAATCCAACTAACGCTATTAGAGGACACTAAAAATCCAACTAACGCTATTCCAATCTCCATCGCTTGATGTAGCAAGTCACGCCAGCTTGACTATGCATGCACTAATTATAATCGACCAAAGTAAACATGGTGCTTAACGTCCACAGAAACCATAAGGCTTATTAGGGACGGGGAGAATGGGGGAAGGGGGTATGGAAGTGTGGGAAGAGGAAGAGTATATGCCTATCGCTACACTGTCACCACCAGAATGACCTGCATTAAGATGGGCAGCGATGAGAGCCATTTTAATGTTTCATTAATTGTGAGGGACAAAGTCACAAGAACGTGTCCACAAACCACAATTTCTGAAAAGAAAGGACAGCCGAAGCGGTATCGAAACGAGGTCCTTCCGCTTACCAGCCTACCGCCTTACCGCTAGGCCAAACCGGCTGTCGTATATAATCGACCCTGACACCAGTTTACATATATATATATGAGTAAACTGCGGATGGGCCAGTGAGGATCCGAAATCAGATCAAACCATTCTGCTTCCTTGGTGTGACAACACAAAGTTCCTCGCTGCCAGTCTACACCGCCAGTTCAGCCAATCAGAACGTCATGACGAAACATTCCGCGAGAAAAAATACACACCACAAAGCAGAAGAGTGGCGGCAATGTATTCCTCACGATCTAAAGCATAGCAACGGAGCAAGCGACTGGTGGAGTCGGGAAAATTCAAACAAATCATGGTGCACATTCATTGGTGACGAAAGCTAAAGCTATCAGCTACGATCAAAACAAGTCAGTTACAATCATTTGAACCCTGGAATCAGACTACATATCATCGTGCGTCCACCAGTCTGCACAGTACCACGTGATGGTTGGTCGGTTCCAAGACTTGTGTGCTTACAGATCAGCGCGGAACCCTCTCTTCAAACTGAACTGAGACGTTGCGAGGCCGAAATAACTGAATGCGGAGGCTAAATATTCGCTTTTATTCCATTCCCTGTCCTCTACCGATCCCCACCCCCCTCCCCCCTCCCCAAAAATACAGAGATATCAGGCAAGGACTGTCCTCATGCCCACCTTGGAGATTTAAACACATACACTGCACATGCAGATCACACGTCTGTATAATGTTCCACAAACAAAAGCGAGGTGTGGCGGGAGGGGGGGGGGGGGAGAGGGGGAGGGAGAGAGAAGAGAAGGGGGAGGGCAGCAACCACTGAAGTTGAACTCCTCCACAGCTCCTGTCCTGCCCACGTCCCAACGCTGCCCCTCTCCCCGGACACGAGCTGACCGGCCCCGCCGTCCACCCGTCACTCGCTCCGCTGCTCACAGGCGGCCGAGATAAATGGCTCGGCCCGCGCGGCCATCTTTTCCGCTATCTGCACCCGTCCTGCACCCGTCGCTGACGCGGGCTATAGGATAGCATCAGCCACCGACTTGACAAATGAGCAATTAATGTCAGAAACCTGCCATCCTGATCGCTATCCCTTGTTTATCCAACAACACACTTCCGCCCTTACAAAGTGCAGGGCCGGGTCTTTGTGCAGCCCCCGGCCTGTCCCCTCGGACAAAGCGGTCAGTTTGCAGAGATGGGCTGACAAAGGGGCGGACGACAGGACCGGGCGCTGGGCGGTGGAGTAGATCAAGGCCCTAGAAGGCGCCTCTCGGATAAGCCAGGTATGGAGACTAACGAGGCTTTAATCGCCGAGCTCTCCGTTCTGCCGGCAAGCTTCGCTGGACGGCTGACGTTCCGTCTGCGAGGATATTATGCTGTCAAGCACACCGTAAGCAGCCAATGTTCGCGTGGCCCCTCGCGTCTCTGCCATGCTTGCGTACGTCATCGCTTTGAAAACATTTGTTTTCCGACGACAGCAAGGCGAGCTGTGCCTGGGTATGACGTAACCAGCTGTGGCAGAGACACGGGATACAACCGCGGCCGCTAGGCGCTTTCTGGAGTACGACTAGCCTTGCAGGGCGGCACTGAGGTCCTGCAGCACAATTCACGGCGATGTACAGAACAAAGAGCCGTTTCTCCCCCATGACCCGACACAAGCCCGCCTGCACTGATGAAGATCCACACGGAACAGTCACCACCTGAATCTTCGATAATTATAACTGCTTTCTCCGACAAAAGGCGTGTACAACTGTTCAGTGAGATTGCTTTAGAGATAGCAAAAGAGATAGAGAGGATTAGAGAGGAAGAGAGAGCGCCTACAAAAGGAAAAGAGTAACGCACTCAAACTGGGGGCGGGGATAGCTCAGTGGTTAGAGCACCGGACTCGTGATTGAAAGGTCGCGGGTTCGAATCCCTGCTGGAACGGCGGGAGAATTTTCTTCTCCAAGGTCGACTTTCTGTGCTGACTCTTATTTCGGTATTCGTTCCACCCCCGTGTTACCACAGTAGCACGTAAAAAATCCCGGTCATTCTGCCAAAAAGTGCAGGTGGCAGGTTACAGCTAAACACGCATACACCTTACGTATGTGGCTTTTATTGAACCGTGCTTCGGCATTGGTCACAACTTGTCCCTAATATGTCAAATGACATCTGAGGACATTAAGCATCAACTCATCACTCAAACTCCAAACACTGGTTTACGACACCCTTCCTTCAATCACTGCCGTATTTAGTTACGCCATACGGTCCAGAAAACTGTCAGCTAACGAGCAGTTTTTTTGTTGGTGCTCAAACACAAACAACTCAAATAAAACAAGGCGTGTCATTTATATCCGCCATCAAAGTTTACACCAGCACAAATAAAACCACAATCGTTTGAATGAGACATAACTCTTTTTTTTTCTTCTCTTTTTTACCCGGGGTGGATGCGTCTCATGTTTACGTGCGTGCTTTGACGCTAGGTTGATGATGATGAAGTGTTGCTTAATGTCCTCAGATGTCAGTTGACATATTAGGGACAAGTTGTGACCAATGCCGAAGCACGGGTCAATAAATCTTTACGTCCACGGAAACCAGAAGGCTCGTTAGGACGGACAGCCCAGGACGTCCACCTCGACTCTCACACAGCTCCTGAACTATGTGAAGCCAGGTTGATGATGATGAGTTGATGCTTAATGTCCTCAGATGTCAGTTGACATATTAGGGACAAGTTGTGACCAATGCCGAATCACGGTTCAATAATTCTTTACGTCCACGGAAACCAGAAGGCTCGTTAGGACGGACAGCCCAGGACGGCCACCTCGACTCTCACGCAGCTCCTGAACTATGACGCCAGGTTGCTTCTGCAGTCATATTAGTACCGGAACCTTTCGGAGGGCGCTGACCGCGTCGCTGGACAGCTGCGCGGAGATAAAGAGTGCCCCTTCAATGGCGTAACTAAATCTGGCAGAGTTTGGAGGAAGGTGCCGGAAAGCGGTGCTCGGAGTGTGAGTACGACTGTCACCTTCGAGGCGAGGGCATGCACGGTACGCCGGGGTGCGGGAGGATGTAGTTCAGGCCTTGCAGGATATGACGAGCTAGAGGCTCGGGAGGCAAAGTATCACAGGATCGATTCTCCGAATCCCGATTCGAACTGTGGCTTCGCATGGAAAACAATACAGTTCTGGCGCAGGCAGATTTCCTCTGGAAAACGAACCTAATTTCTGCCCATTCTAAGTGTCGTTCCCGTCCTCCCGCCCCTCCGAAATGGACTCTTCCAACCCAAACGGGCGTGGTGCGCCCCCACGCTCTGCGGGCCAGGGTCGTACACATTTTCTGTTCGTAACAAACAGCGGGGGAGGGGTGGGTGTTCAGAGGTCACCGATCTAAAAATATGTACTATCGAATAGACGCAAAGACAAAAGGTTTTCCAAAGAATCAGGGGGGTGGCGTTGAGGACGGGAGGGGGGGGGGGGGAGTGGTTAAGGGATGTTCATTATCAGTAAGGAGGGGCTCACAGTCCAGCTGGGAAAAAGTTCGAGTCGTGTCAATGAAATAAATACCATGCGGTCTTTCGTACTCAGTCTTCTAGAAATATCACTCACTCGTCATTTTGGCCTCACGACGACTGCACCCCCAACCCACCCCACTACCCCCACCCGCTCCATTCCACCCCGGGTGGCTGTAACCGCCAGCAGTGGCACATAGTACAGTACAGTCACTCTGCCACTCTCCTCGCTAAAGCAGCGACAGAAATGGACACAGGCCGCTTAGTTGGCAATTCGATTTTAACGAGTTGTCAGTCCGCACAGGGCCACTCAGGACCAACACCGTCACTAATCAATTTGATATTACACTGGCATCAGTCATTCTGATATTACACTGTCATTGCGACGCATTCCTGCTGCTGTCCTTTCCAAAACTACACCAAGTCAGCTACTAACTGCTCATTTCTTACGCTTCCAGCCAGAGGTAAAATACAAGCTTACCTGGTGAGCTCGTATTCAATCGACTGACAGTGGCGAGTTTAGAGAGTAGGCTAAACAAACAGCAAATGACCTGACCACAGACAGCGTTTTAGACCACAGGAAATTTCTGACGATACGTTACAATGCACTTAAAAATTACGACCGACAGGATTCAGACAAATATGGCGCTCTTACTTGTGCCCATTCTACGTTAATCCTTCAGCAAGCGGCGTTTTCTTAGCGAATAAAATTCCCTCACTGACTCTGTTCCATAGTAAGTCGACAGTGCTATTCCTACACAAATGCAGTCGAATCGAGTGCATGGATTTGCAGACCATCAAGATTCTTCCCACACTCTTGTTAGTGATTTTCCGATAAACTCTACAAAACGAGCGGAAAGCAAGCAAAATGGTTAGATATCATCGGTATTTGGTTTCCGCACACACTGAAATTGCACCAGATTAAGCTGAACCACATACGCAGTGCCAACGTCAGATGGTGCAAAAACGGACAAACAAAGATATCACTTGGCTCGAATTGAAAACTGCTGCGGAAGCTGTAGGCGCGGTTCAATTGAACGGTTTCCTTTCAGCCAGGCATGAAACACCACCGTGGGCGTATGTGGGTTTGAACGCCTCCTCAGCGTTCCCGGGCCACGGGCACCGATCAGAATTCAATCTAACGGACAACTCTGGCGGAGATGCAGCACCACCCACTCTCAGACAACATCACCAGTTAGGGACGTGACAAGAACCAGTGCAAACACCACGCGACACTGAAAAATTAAAATAGCAAACTGGCCTTAAATTGTTTCTAACAAAGGGGGCGGGAGGGCCTGTGGGTTGGGGTGGGGGGACACACAAGTGCTGGATTACAAAAACATTTATCAAAAGTTAATTCTAAGTTTGTCGACACTTAATCTCGGCCAGACACGGTCATTTGACTAGACGAACGAACACGATCACCTAGACGACACGGATTAGCTTAACCTTTCAGCCGTGTATTAAAATAAAATTAATTAAAAAACGCAAGCGTTTTGGGCAAACTGCTAGCAGGGTAACAGGCGAGGTGGTCCTCCGCCAACAAAGATCGACTTCCAGCGATAACCTTGGTGACAAAGTTATCTAGGTTTAGCTCGAACTCGCCTCGACCTTGACGACTTCAACCTTGACCGACCGTCTTGTCGCAGTCATGCGGCATGCATGGCTAATAATGACAACACAGCTAATGCTAGAATGCTACCACATTCAAGCACGGAATCAGACTATAAAACTATCACAACTTGTTCAATGTTAGAACAAACACATTCAAGCACAGAATTAGACCATAAAACTATCAACTAGTACAATGTTAGAACACCACAATGAAGTACAAAATTTGACCATAAAACTATCGTAACTTGTACAATTTTAGAACACCACATTCAAGCACAGAATTAGACGATAAAACTATCAACTCGTAAAATGTTAGAATACAACCACACTCATGCACAGAATTAGAACCAGAGCACCAAACTATCATCCTGGGACGGAATGGGAGGTGGGGGGGGGCGGGGGGAATATGAGTAACCGATAGGAAGGGAGAAGGAGAAAGTGAATAGTTTTCAATGATTATGATGCTGATTCCATAGCGCATGGGTGCACTTTCAGCTGTCGAATCGAGAGAACTAAATATACAAACAAAAGTTAGTGCGCAGAAAATGTGCCTTCAAGTGCAAGCACCGTATAAGGCCGGCGTTGACCCCCAGAAATGCTAACATCTCAAATGAATACAAAAACAAAAACAAGAAGGAAAAAAAAGAGCTTACCCGTCCTTTTTTCTTCTTTAACCTGCAGACATGTCCATAAAAAAGAATTTGTCTAGCTCAAATTTAAACAAAGAGAACAAAACGAGTTTTAAAGACATCAGTTACAGCCGTGTTAGATTTCTAAAACGAGGACGCGAAACAAAATATTTTGAAACTGAAGCATAATTATAGGTGTGCTGAGTAAGCTCAAAACAAAGGAAACCTCTCCACTCTACTCCAGCACAAACGATTCGCGCTACTGTCAGATGCTGACGTCATTCTAAATGAAAACCACAGCTATAATAATTACAGCCAACGCTGTTTAAAGGAAACGCTGAGCAGAATTTCGATGCAGGCCTGCTGTCGATGATAACTCAGTTACGCAGAGTAGTTAAAGCACGCCGTCGATCGCCTGAAATGGAAGGAAGTGTGGAATGAAACGGGTGTAAAAAGGCGGTGTCTAAAACGAGGGAGTTGTGGAACGAGTGAGATGAACGAGAGGGAGATGTGGAAAGAGGGAGATGTAGAAAGAGAGGCAGGTGTAGACGGAGGCTTAAGCGCTCGACGATTTTCCTGGACTGTACAAAAAGGGGATGTGTAAAGCAAGTATATGTCTAGTTGGATGTGTACTGCTAATGCCTGCTTAATCCCAAACGCGAGCCCTTGGAGAAGTGCGCCTTATGGATGGGTAATGCTAATGTCTGCCTAAAACAAAACGCGAGAGCCTGGAAAAGTGCGCCTTAAAGTAAAAGGTCCAAGGTTTTTAAGTATGCAAAATGACCACCGAAATGATTGACAAGTGAGTCACTAGTTTCAGATTTAATCAAATAAATAATAAAAATTGTTTCTTTTTGCCTCTTTTTTTCGTGCATTTATAACCCTCAGATCAGTTTCACCTACATCATCGATCTCAGCGAGCTTTAACGAAAATCGTGTCAAAAATCACCCCTAACCTTGGACTTGTCCTTTAAGGTGCGCCTGGAAAGCCACTTGGCTGTAGTCCGCACAGCGACCTCCCCAAACTCCAAGCACTGGTTTACGACATCCTGCCTTCAACCACTGCCGTATTTAGTTACGCCATAGGGTCCAGATGAAACGGTCAGCTAACAAGCAGTTTGTCGTTGGTGCTCAAACAAAGTTTGTTACAAACAACTCAAATGAAACAAGGCGTGTCATTTATAGCCGTCAACAAAGTTTACACCAGCACAAACAAAACCACAATCGTTTGAATCCAGACGGAACACTTTTTTTTACCCGGGGTGGATGTGTCTCGTGTTTACGTGCCTGCTTTGGCGCTAGGTTGCTTCTACCGTCATATTACATTATTAGTACCCGAACCTTTCGGAGGGCGCTGACCGCGTCGGTGGACAGCTGCGCGGAAATAATGAGTGCCCCTTCAGTGGCGTAACCAAATCTGGCAGAGTTTGGAGGAAGGTGCCGGAAAGCGATGCTCGGAGTGTGCGACCTCCCAGGAGGGCTGGCCACCTCCGGCTGGCCGAAGACGATGCCCAGTAGTTGTGAAGAGTTTGTCTCTTTAAAGAAGTCAGCCCGTGATGGCAGGCCGCTGCTCCCTTCACACCTGCAGGCACCATCATTTCCACTTTCAATACTTCCCGATTCTATGGCGCTCGCTCACTTTACTATGTCGGTCATTCGCGTGCGCGCGAAATGTCGGTTAATCTGATAATTAACCGACAGAGTTTGCCGAAAGCCGAATTACACGTGCATTTTTTTTTTTTTTCAATCGCAAATGTACTCTCGTGGCATTTTATCCTTCGCGCGAAGCGAGTCAACTGAAAGAGCTCCATTTTAAGGCGTGCGGGCGAAAGTGCACTCAGTACTCAAGCATACTCAATAGTCATTCGAACCGCTCCACGCTAAAAGTTAACTAGTAATTGGATTCTAACGTCCTGTCAACCGCACAGGGTCACCTTAGAACAATCAAACTCAATCCAATCTACAATTCAATATCAGTCGGTTTCTTCACTTGTTCTTGGAACAATTACGCAACAGAGGTCTCGTGTTTGGGGAAAGGCTGGTCTCGATTTTGTTTTCTCTAGACTCGATCAGGGCGAACATGTTTCACACGACCTATCCAAAAGGTCATCAGTTCTGCTGTGCACTTACCCTGAGTCCATTTCCTCGTCGTCGTATTCGTCCTCATCGTCCTGTACACACAAACAAAACCCGTGATTTTAGTGTCAAGTCCCCCAACAGCGCCCAGTCCCCTCATCAGTCGTTCAATCAAATGGTATACACACGGGAAATGAAATTGGAAACAAGGACGACTGCTAGCGTTCTAAAACAATATCCAAACACAAAAGTACACGTTTTGTATTGTCCTATTAAATTAACATTCTTTTAACGTTTATGTGTTTGGATCTGGTATTTATATGGCTCAAGTTAGCGCCTCATTTAATTTAATACGATTGTAGTACTAACACGAAACAATTGGACGTGCACTTGATACACACACACACACACACACACACACACACACACACACACACACACACACACACACACGCACACACGCACGCACACAACACACAACTCACAACACAGCACACACACAGGTAGCATCTAAGTTTGGATCTGAAGAAGTGTCTAAGGGTTTCGCATGTCTTGATGTCTGACAGGAGCAAGTTCTATGATTTTGTGGCAAAGTGGAACGAGCGGTCACCTTTAGTTTTGCACCTGAAATTTTGGGGCAGTTTGTTTAAGTATCTTTCGAAGAGCGAGGACATCTAGACGGGCGATGCAGATGTAAAAGATCAGCGAGGTTGGCTTGAGTGTCAAAGTTGATCGCTGAGAAAGCCTTCCAATTGCTTCATTTGGCATAAGTCAAAAATGGCTGACCTACCTTTAAGTTAACCACCCACATAATTACGTCGTAGTTCGTTCAACCCACGGACTGACCTTTCATCACCATTAGCCTATTACGTCGTGTCAGTACTATGACGTAATACGCTAATGAAAAGTCAGTCCATTGGTAAGACAATGCAGCTTCCCTTTACCCAACCAAATAACTTGTCATCACTAAATGACGTCACTACACAATTGTGTAGGCACTCATTTCCAGCTTTAAACAACGGACCCAAAATACATTGTATTAAACTGTGCGTCACTTCTGTGTTTGCCGAGAAACACTGGAATCCCTGCTGACAGGTTGGCTATTGTGGTGTAGGCTAAACTGATCATGAAAACAGCAGAGGTTCCCCTTGGGGAAACTTTTCAGAGAGTGGCGACGGGACTCGTATGGGCTTTCCCGATATAGCCGACATACCCCCTTGCACTAACGGAACCGAGTTTTATATTTAGAGCTGGAGGCGGTGGAGATCAATGACCCAGATTTATGTACGTCGTCATCCTCGCCCTCGTCTGACACCCACGCATCTCGGTCAACTTTGAAACAGCTGCCCAATCTCGATTAAAAGTGCGAAATAGAATAGTGCAATCAGTCAGCAACACTGCCCGAGGCGACAAGTGCTGATGTACGAAATTCCAGAAACAAAAGTGCAACACGGTCCTATCACTCTCTCGTTCTCCCATGAGATTGGGCAGATGGCCTGGACTCATTAAATCTCTCTCTCTCTCTCTCTCTCTCTCTCTCTCTCTCTCTCTCTCTCTCTCTCTCTCTCTCCCCTCTCTCTCTCTCTCTCTCTCTCTCTCTCTCCCTCTCTCTCTCTCTCCCTCTCTCTCTCTCTCTCTCTCTCTCTCTCGTGCGTGTGCGCGCGTGCTTATGTCGGTACTTTGACGAGGGAGCAAGGCAGAAATGTTACCCACAGCAGAAATTCTGTTTCTAAATGGATCGGCCTGAAAACGTTCTGCCACCTTAGTTCTGGCATCTACTCACCTCCCCGGAGGTGTCCTCGCTATCTGCCTTGGAATCCAGCTTGCTTTTCTGTTGACAGTCAAAAGCAGATTACCAGATGGTTTTTATGTGTGACAGTAGCCTTGAGATAGAGGGAACTCGGTTTACACGTTTGCTGCTAAACGGTTGTTCTCCGTGCAATAACAGTATGGGTTGATTTACCTGGGCAAGACAGCGGCCGCGAGAGCAGCGCTGCCTACTAATCTTAAGTTTTTTAAATCCCTGTCAAACCTGTCTCACAGACAAATGAAATAAAAACAAACTTTAATAGATTTTGTGTAAAAGGGTCCCTTTCCATATCTATTTTCTGATCGAAGTTCCGAGAGTTGCGACAATCCGATCTGACTGTGTGCAAGTGTCCTTGCTCGCCCGTGCTACTCACCTCAACGCCTCTTCCTACTGACACCATATGTACCAACGTTCCGTGCTCACACCGCAACGCCTCTTCCTCCTTGCACCATATGTACCACCGTTCCGTGCTCACGCCGCAACGCCTCTTCCTACTGACACCATATGAACCACCGTTCCGTGCTCACGCCGCAACGCCTCTTCCTACTAACACCAACGTTCCGTGCTCACGCTGCAATGCCTCTTCCTACTGAGACCAACCTTCCGTGCCCACACACGCCAAAGGGGCAAGAGGCCGAACATCACCATTATGTCAGCTGTGATACGATGACCTTTTCACAGCCGAGTCCCGCTGACCATCGCTGACGCGAGAGGGTTCCTAAATGTTTAAATCCTATCAACGGAGCACCCCCCCTCCCCCCCCCCCCTCTCTCTCTCTCTTTAAATCTTGAATTTGTCTTACTTTGGTCTTTTTCACCTGTTGGGAACGGTCGGCTTTCCTCAACACTACGGGAAACTGTTAGCCAAAAAAAGAAAACAAAAGAAACCAGCAGTCAAAAAGTAGGGAGAGATTGGAAAAAGATGAAGGTGAATGGACCGGAATTCCAGGCAGTGTGTGTAACATGAACGGCTATATTCTGACCTACTCCAGGCTTTAATGGCAAAACAACTGTCAGCTCTGGGTTCTCAACAGAAGAGACCTCAAGTGTTGCGTCTGCAGTATCCCGATGCGGGTCAGGAAATGGAATGCAGACCTACCTCCGGTTAGTAATAAAAGAAATCCATACAGACCTACTGTGGCTTAGGCCATAAAACATGGAACAGAATGCAGACCTACACTGGCTTAGGCCATAAAACCCGGAATAAAATGCAGACCTACACTGGCTTAGGCCATAACACATGGAACAGAATGGAAACCTACGCCGGCTTAGGCCATAAAACATGGAACACAATGCAGACTACACTGGTTTAGGTCATAAAACATGAACAGAATTCACACCTACTTTGGCTTAGGACAAAAAACATGGAGAGAACGCAGAACTACTTTGGCCTAGGTCATAAGACCAGGAATAGAATGCAGACCTACTTTGGCTTAGGACAAAAAACATGGAGAGAACGCAGAACTACTCTGGCCTAGGTCATAAGACCAGGAATAGAATGCAGACCTACTTTGGCTTAGGACAGAAAACATGGACTAGAATGCAGACCCATGGACTAGAATGCAGACCCATCTTGACTTGGGTGATAAAACAGGAAATGGAATGCAGCCCTGACTTGGCTTAGGTCATACAACGTGGAATGGAAAGCAGACCTACCTTGGCTTAGATCATAAAACGTGGAATGGAAAGCAGACCTACCTTGGCTTAGATCATAAAACGTGGAATGGAAAGCAGACCTACCTTGGCTTTGGCCCCCTTGGAGACGGGACTGGCCGTTTTTCTCTTCACCCCGCCCTTGCCTTTGCCTTTGCGCCCCTCCATCTCCTCCTCCTCCTCTTCTTCCTCATCCTCCTCGTCGTCGTCGTCGTCCATATCATCTTCCTCGCCCTCAACGTCTTCCGAGTCTCCGTTCTCGTCGGTGGCTGTCGTCTCCGTCTCCGTGAAGAGCGACTCGTCCTGGGAGTCCACGATCTCTGGGGGGTACTCTGCAACCAGCCACACGCCACATCCACTTTATGGTTTGGGTTTAGTTACACTTGCTCAACGCTGAGTCGTCTCCGATGAGGTACTGGTCAAAAGAGGCGAGTGAAGAGGTAGAAATACCTAACGCTACACTTACCACCAGAATGACTAGTGCATAAAGATGGGCAGCGATGAGAGCCATTTTAACGTTTCATAAATTGCGAGGGACAAAATCACCTGACAGTGTCCATAGACCAAAACTTTTGAAGAACGACGCGAGCCGAAGTGGAATCGAATGATATCCTTACCAGCCTAACTCCTTGCCTTTAGGCCAAACCGGCTCACGCGATCGACTCTACACTGTTTGGTAGCTTTTATATAGCAATATTCTCCGCTATCCAGTACACTCAAGTGGACTTGTAAGGACCCAGAACGGGGAATTTGGTCAATTTCTGGAGAGCAAGGCCCAAACAGGGGGTAGATTTATTTACTAAACCGAAAAACTGTCGTCTGGCCTCCAGAAAAACGTTTCCTTTTGTGATGTCCGATGTTGAAAAATTCGATTGGAAAGTGGAATTACCTACAAATGGATATTTTACATCTTCAATGTGTGTGTGGGTGGGTGGGGGTGTGGGGGGGAGGGGATTGCTGTCGCTTACACTTCCGTTTCCCCCATGCTAGGCAGAAATGTCCACGTAAACATCGTGTTCATGGATTCCACTGCTCTGGGGAGCACGCGGAAACCGAGGGCAGGTGCTTTCTCTCTAAACAAGAACGATCACCTCTAGGGCTGGAGGGCGCGCAGCTACAGGAAACAAATCTGTATCAGCTGTCCAACAACCTCGTTACTTTCCCGAACACACAGCAACGGGCACACAAGGGAGAACAGCTACAGAAAAGAAATCATCTGCATCAGCTTTCCAACAACCTCGTTACTTTCCACAATACTCAGCAACAGCTACACATTCAGTACAATACACATTTCTGTTCCCGTGGAGATGATTCGTTTGGCAGCATTGACGTCCAACCACCCCTTTGAACACTGGCGCGACTTCCGAACAGCCAAACGGTCACAGGCTGTGGAGGAACAGCCAAACGGTCACAGGCTGTGGAGGAACAGCCAAACGGTCACAGGCTGTGGAGGAACAGCCAAACGATCACAGGCTGTGGAGGAACAGCCAAACGGTCACAGGCTGTGGAGGAACAGCCAAACGGTCACAGGCTGTGGAGCAACAGCCAAACGATCACAGGCTGTGGAGCAACAGCCAAACGGTCACAGGCTGTGGAGCAACAGCCAAACGGTCACAGGCTGTGGAGGAACAGCCAAACGGTCACAGGCTGTGGAGGAACAGCCACATGATCACAGGCTGTGGAGGAACAGCCACACGATCACAGGCTGTGGAGGAACAGCCAAACGGTCACAGGCTGTGGAGGAACAGCCAAACGATCACAGGCTGTGGAGGAACAGCCAAACGGTCACAGGCTGTGGAGCAACAGCCAAACGGTCACAGGCTGTGGAGGAACAGCCAAACGATCACAGGCTGTGGAGGAACAGCCAAACGGTCACAGGCTGTGGAGCAACAGCCAAGCGATCACAGGCTGCCAAAAATCAGCCAAAGGCCTCACTTACCCTGCAGACAGGAGCCAGACAGGTAGACGGGGCCACTGCCTGCCACCAGATGGAACGTCACCTTGTGCTTGTCCGTGAAGTCTGCGTTCACCTGAAGCTGTTAAACCAAAACAGAAAATGGGTGTCGTTTGTTTACTTCTAGGTTCAAAGATGTTATCGCAACACTTCGGTTAGCGCAACGATAAACCGGCTAAATAGGCCCATCCGACCATGTTCAGCGATGGTATAGTATATAACGAAAGGGGAAAAGAGAAGCAGCAAGCAATTTTAGATTTCTAGCATTTTGACCAATATTATAAATAATACGATCTTCCTGGGGAAGTCTAAGCTTTAATAAAAACCCAACGAACACATTGTATAGCCATTACCCTTTAAAGAATACAAGTACGTCCCCAATACCGACCGTGTTGGTGACACCGGCGATCATGTTGATGATGGGGATCCGAATGAGCTTGCCGTCTTTGTCCAACGTCTGCACCTCTACAATGTTCTCCTCTCCCTTCGCCACGCCCTTGCCGAGTGTCGCCTGCAACACGCACACCGCCCGTCACTCGCCTCCAACACTCTTAGCACCATCAACGCTACTCAGTCTAAGAACCGGATCTAACCCCTATCAACGCTACTCAGTCTAAGCCCCGGGTCTAACCCCTATCAACGCTACTCAGTCTAAGAACCGGGTCTAACCCTATCAACGCTACTCAGTCTAAGCCCCGGGTCTAACCCCTATCAACGCTACTCAGTCTAAGCCCCGGGTCTAACCCCTATCGGTGCTACTCAGTCTAAGCACCGGGTCTAACCCCTATCAACGCTAGTCAGTCTAAGCCCCGGGTCTGACCTCTGTCAACGCTAGTCAGTCTAAGCCCCGGGTCTGACCTCTGTCAACGCTAGTCAGTCTAAGCCCCGGGTCTGACCCCTGTCAACGCTAGTCAGTCTAAGCCCCGGGTCTGACCTCTGTCAACGCTAGTCAGTCTAAGCCCCGGGTCTGACCTCTGTCAACGCTAGTCAGTCTAAGCCCCGGGTCTGACCCCTGTCAACGCTAGTCAAAGCCCCGGGTCTGACATCTGTCAACGCCAGTCAGTCTAAGCCCCGGGTGTGACCTCTGTCAACGCTTGTCAGTCTAAAGTACCGGGTGTGACCTCTGTCAATGCTAGTCAGTCCAAGTACCGGGTGTGACCTCTGTCAGCGCTAGTCAGTCTAAGTACCGAGTCTAACCCCTGTCAGCGCTAGTCAGTCTAAGTACCGAGTCTAACCCTTGTCGACACTAGTCAGTCTAAGCACCGGGTCTAACCTCTGTCAACGCTAGTCCGTCTAAACACCGCTTCTGACCTCTAGCAACGCTAGTCAATCTAAGCACCGGGTCTAACCTCTATCAACGTTAGTCTTAGCACCGGGTCTAAATACTATTAACGCTAGTCAGTCTAAGCACCAGGTCTAAACTCTATCAACGCTAGTCCGTCTAAGCACTGGGTCTAACCCCTATCAACGTCAGTGTTAGCACCGGGTCTAACGTCTAGCAACTCCAGTGAGCCAGTCCCAACAGCCGCATCACTATGGTACAATGTACATCAACGCCACTCACCGAAGGTGAAAGAATGACAATCACTCATTCCCAACAGCTGTGTCACTGAGGTCTACAGCCAGTCAACAGAACAGTAGCCCCTCACTTCCAACGGTCAGACTCAACGCATCACTGAGCATAATCCTATCTTCCCGCCCCCCACCCCATCAAACGCATTCGCACCGATTTCTTTTTGTAATGACGAATAACTATCACAGAGGAGCAGCAGCAGACAGCTCAGGGGCAGGGACTTCATGGAAACTGGGGCAGCTCAGGATGCCTCAGGATGCCCCAAGCATCACTCTGGTCAGTGACGGAGGGACTCACCATTTTGACATACAGCTGGTGAATCATGAAGTCGCGGTCTGGTCCCTGGTCATCGTCCTCTTCCTCCGGGTCCACCTTCACGCTCCACACCTCCTCGGGGTTATCCTGCGACAGCTCGATACCTGTAACGTACACATAGAGAACATGGTTATCCTGTAACAGCTCAATACCTGTAACGTACACACAGAGTGAACATGTTTATCCTACAACAGCTCAATACATGTAACGTACACACAGAGACCATGGTTAGCCTGCGACAGCTCAGTACCTGTAACGTACACACAGAGTGAACATGGTTATCTTGTAACAGCCCAATACATGTAACGTGCACACAGAGTGAACATGGTTATCCTGTAACAGCTCAATACCTGTAACGTGCACACAGAGTGAACATGTTACCCTGCAACAGCTCAGTACCTGTAACGTACACACAGATTGAACATGGTTATTCTGTAACAGCTCAATACATGCAACGTGCACACATAGTGAACATGGTTATCCCTGGCAGCTCAGTACCCGAAATGTACAGACAGAACAGAGTCTGACGAATGAACACCTTGTAAAACCTATCCCTTTAAAACCACTTTCCCCCAAACCTTTCTCATCACTCTTCCATGTAAATGAGCCCCTGACCGTTTCAGTGTTGCTTTACGTCCACATGAGAAAGCTATCAGGCTTATTAGAGACGGGGAGCCCAGGACGGCCACCTCGACTTTCACACAGCTCCTGAGCTCTGAACCCCTGAGCAAAGACGACCCCTTTCTTCGGCTAGACCCACCTTTTGTCTGAAACCCACAGGAACCTGAACGCTGGCCCTGTATAGATACAGCCACCAACAACCTAGCAAACCGGCGCGTTCAGAGCTCAGAGCTGTGTGGACAGGGAAGTGGACATGGGCTCTCACCGCCAACCCCCACCCTTCACCCGTCCCTAATAACCAACAAGGTTTCTGTGGACATAAAGCGTCATCAAACCGTAAGGGCAAGCACTACATTGCTACAAGTCCAACCAAAGTCCAGAACGACACGTGGCCATGACCCGTGTGACGGGCAGTTCGCATGCAGAACTGAGCACAGAACGACAGCCCCCCCCCCCTCACCCACCCACCCCCCAACCACCACCAAAACACAAGAACATCAAGGGACTGGAACCGCCTTCCCCAAGAGACAGTCCAAGCCCCCACCCATCACACCATCACTGATGATGATGATGAGTTGATGCTTAATGTCCTCAGATGTCATTTGACATATTAGGGACAAGTTGTGACCAATGCCGAAGCACGGTTCAATAAAAGCCACATACGTAAGGTGTATGCGTGTTTAGCTGTAACCTGCCACCTGCACTTTTGGCGGAATGACCGGGATTTTTTACGTGCTACTGTGGTAACACGGGGGTGGAACGGATACCGAAATAAGAGTCAGCACAGAAAGTCGACCCTGGAGAAGAAAATTCTCCCGCCGTTCCAGCAGGGATTCGAAACCGCGACCTTTCAATCACGAGTCCGGCGCTCTAACCACTGAGCTATCACCGCCCCCACCACCATCACTGAATCAGTGTTCTCACTTTTCTAGCCTGCCCGCAACTCCTGTTTCTTTTTGCGTGTGCGTGCGAGTGTGTGTTTGGGTGATACGGTAGTGGCTGTTATTCTTAGATACGCATGCAGAACTGAGCACAGAACGACAGCCCTCCCAACCACCACCAAAACACAAGATCATCAAGGGACTGGAACCGCCTTCCCCAGTAAAAAAAAGAAGAAAAAAAGTGTTAAAACCCACACAGAAAACAAAAACGACGATAACAGTCTGACTGTAGACCTTCAGTGTAAGCAGAAGAAGCAGAACCCCGACAAAGTTTCACCCGCTGGATAAACTCCCCGTTTTAAACGAGGGACTGCATTGCACCGTGCACGCCTCGTGCTGTCTACCCGTCTCGTACTGGCTAGCTCGCGCCCAGCCAAACGCATTAATAACGTCAAATCGAGGTGAAACAGTTCATTAAATCACGAACTGTTACTTGGTTGACATTCTGTATTTCCAGGCAAGCAAAGGGAAATGGAGCTAAAGCAACCCAACAGGCAGAATGGTAAAGAAAAGCAGTTTCAGTTCAGTCTAGACTGACTAGTCCAACCTGCTGGGAGTGGAACTGGGGTATGCGTGCCCCACGGACTCGCACAAAAGCCAACGTTTTATTTTATCGCATGTGTAGTCAGAGCTCAGGAGCTTTGTGAACGTCTAGCTAGCCGTCCTGGGCTGCCCGTCCCTAATAGCTTTTACGGTCTTTGTGGACGTAAAGCCGACACTGAATTTTGATGATGTGCCTATGTTGCAAGTTTGTATGCAGTCGAAAGGCAAACAAGATTCCCAGTGCACTTGAGCTGGCGAAGTACGCATTTCATTTTGACTTATTCCAGGAATACTTTTGATATATCTGGAGGCTGACATCAAGGAAAGCGCCCCTTCACACCCAACTAACCCTAACCAAAAAAATGAGTTAAAATCAGGAGCTGGCCATTATACCAAAACTGGGCCATGCCCACCACCACCCGCCCCGCAGTTAACTTTTTTATATTTTTTATCAAGCTCACGAGTCAACTGGAATGAAAATGAAGTTTACCTACTTTTCTCGCCCACCGTGAGAGAAAGCAGCGCTCGATTTCCATTCCCAGTACTAACAACTGTCAACACAAAGCACTTAACAAAATGTCAGCTTTAAAATGATAACCCAATTCA
>OY757542.1:31267351-31272351 GCA_963584105.1 Alviniconcha strummeri
GGACGAGAAGATGGGGGCACTCACTATTGTACACAGCGAGGAAGAGGACCAGGATGGTGAGTTGATATATATATACATATAAATATTTATGTTTATGTCTGTGACATTGTGACAGAGATGTTAGCTATATATATGTTTAGCCACATATTTATTTTTTCTGATGAGATGATAAAATAATCTTGAATCTTATGACAGAAAATGAGACATGTTAACTGTGACAAAGATCAGCACACAAAGGAGTTAATTAGCACTTGAAAGATGTCACACAAACACAACAAAGACCTGAATCACCTGTGTTCTCTCATCTGGCATGTGTTTAAAATTATACAATTGCAAGGTACAATGTATTATAAACTCCATCAGAGATGCATTCTGCACAGGCACTCTGGGCCTCATTCTGTTCCATATGATATATATATATAGAGACTTACATGATTTGTCTTAGTGGTTCATGTTTGCCTCATTCACTGAAGGTTGCCTTTGCTGTCACACAACACAAAGTTCTGTTATGTGCATGTACTGAAGGTGGGAGTTTTGTTCCAGATGGTGTAGTGGTACAGGACATTGATGAAGAGATCACAATTGAAAATGATGAAGTTTTTCATCCAACCAGTATGTGGCAAGAAATCAAACCAGGTGAGTGAGAGAGTGTGTGTGTGTATGTGTGTGTATGTGTGTGTGCGTGTGTGTGTGTGTGTGTGTGTGTGTGTGTGACAGAGATTAATAGAGAATGCTTAACTGGTAACTCTTATCGAAGGAACACTTGAAACAACCACACAGAGTGATATCCCCAGAACATTCAACCGAAAGTTCCATTGATGAACCTTTTGTAATTTCTTAATATTTGTATAGTGAAGTTGCTGTGTTGTGCAGCAATCAGTTAGTCAAAAATGGACACTAAAGAGGTCAGACAGAAAGGCTACACCTTTAACTGGCATGTCAGATGGGTGTTTGTTCCATTTAAGTTATAAACTAATGTTTTTCAATGAAAAATGCTAATGTTTATAAGCTGTGTGATGTAGATCTAGAAGTAACATCAATAAAAACAGAAATCAAGATAAATGTAGATATTGCCTTTTACACCCAGTCCATCATGATGGTTATAGCATGCCAAGCAGAAATCAGTATGAAAACAAATTATGTATATAAGAAAGTTCTTACAAAAATAAATGCACAATGTGTCAATGTGTATGTCCACACATGCGTGTATTCGCAACAGTGTCTGTGTGATGATACCACTGGTATTATTATTGATGTCGTAGCTGTGTGGAAGAAAACAAAGTGAAGCATAGACCTGTTTTGCAGTGTCTTAAAGCCTAAGCAAGATTAAGCCTGGCTGAAATGATCATTCAAACTACTGAAGAACAGTTTTGTTGGAAAATTCAATAAGTGCGCAGCAAACAACAGTCTCGTCAATGGTCATTCCAGGTAAACATTCTGCGTCTGGTTGAGAGGAATCACACTTCAGCTGTTGAATATCATCCAAACACAAAAAGGTTTAAACAAACGCTTATTTATTTTCACAGGGACACACAGTATGCTAATTTTGGGGGAAATCCCCTTTGTCAAGCCACAAAACGTCACTTAGCAAAGGATAAACAGTTAAAAATGATGAAAAATGAGAGATTTTTTTCTTCTTGTTTTGGTTGAGTTTTTGTCTTTTGTTGAGTGATTGGAAGATTGTTGGCAACAATTCATATCATTTTTATTCTTTTAACAATGTCATGTCACCAGTGGAATTCAGTAGTGCAGTGAATACATGTGTAGATGTGAATGCAGTGATGCACACACCACCCGTCCCTAATAAGCCTTATGGTTTCTGTGGACGTTAAGCACCATGTTTACTTAGTGATGCACATGAGCCAGTTTGGCCTAGCGGTAAGGCATTAGGCTGGTAAGCAGAAGGACCTCGGTTTGATACCACTTCGGCTCTCCTTTCTCTTCAAAAATTGTGGCTTGTGGACACTGTCTTGTGACTTTGTCCCTCACAATTAATGAAAAATTAAAACGGCTCTCATCGCTGCCCATCTTAATGCAGGTCATTCTGGTGGTGACAGTGTAGTGATAGGTATATACTCTCCCTCTTCCCCCACCTCCATACCGCCTTCCCCCATTCTCCCTGTCCCTAATAAGCCTTATGGTTTCTGTGGACGTTAAGCACCATGTTTACTTACTTACTTAGTGATGCACACCCAGCCCAAGCAGCACTGGGCATGGTATTGGCCCCAGTATATTTGTCTTTCAGCTCAAGTGAGCCACTTTGATCAAGCAGTAAGACCTTGGGCTGGTAAGGGGGCAACATCCATTCAGTTACCAACTTGGTTCACCTTTCTCTTCAGAGTTATGTCTTGTGGGCTCTGTCATGTGACTTCCTCCTCACAATTAACGGCACATTAAAATATCTCTCATCACTACCCATCAATATGCACAATCATTCCGGTGGTGGCAGTGTAGTTTTGGGTATATTTCCCTTTGCCACCCACCTCCCAGGATCTCAAATCCCTTCTAGTATCTCTGGAGACAACTTGGCACTAAGCAAGTGTTCTACAATGGACAATTTGCAGGTCAAGCCATACCCAGAGGTCTGCATGTTCGTCTGAACATGGAGACAGGGAAGAGAGAAGCCCGCCTGATGCAGGAGGAAGATGGCTCCCAGCTAGATGACCCTGAGGCGGGCAGCAACCAAGGTAAATAATTAACATGCATGTAGGGAGCTAGGCATCACCTTTAACATATTTATGGGGGTCCGAAGGGAACAAGTCACCTATTAACAGAAATATATTTACAGTTTTATCACATGGACTCTAATGGCTTCTCTGGGCAATTTATGGTCTGGGTTGTGAAATATCAGTGTCTGAAGGTCACAGAAACAGTGCTTTGAGCTCTGAAAGGCACAGAAACAGTGCTTTGAGCTGTGCTATTTGTCAAAGATCAAAATTAAAATGCAGAAAGGCTGCAGGTACATGGAGTGGAGTATGAGCCTCTTAAAGATTATTTTCCATACACCGTCAAAAGACATCTTCCATTAACCCACTTGGCCCCAGACCAGCCGCTGCCCTTTCGCTACGAAATCCCTTGCGAAGGGAAGTAACTGTGTCAAACGATCCTGGTATACAACTTTAAAAATCAATAATAGCACCAAACAAAAGTTTCAGCTCACTTCGTATTTTTCTCAGTTTGCGAATACAGTGTTCTTGTATATCCAGCAGGTTTTGATTTTTTTCAGTAAAAAAGAAAAGCATTAAAAAAAAGAAATCCCAAGTCAGAAATGTCCGCATCTGAATGTCAGGATTTTTGGGGCCTACAGGGTAATTGACTTTGCAAAATTTCCAGTTTGAATTTCCAAAGATGAAGTTCCGTGAGTTTGTTAGGGTGCCCACAGTAAGCGACTGATGAAGTTCCATGAGTTTGTTAGGGTGCCCACAGTAAGCGACTGAGACAAATTTGCTGTTCAAATATCAAAGGATCAAGCTCCAACGCCCTTGCTAAAAGTAGGGCTTTTGTTTATTTTTGGCCATCTATCGCGCATCCACCTCGCAACTTTGAAAATTCACAGCGTCTCTCAAACTTTGACGAACTTCGAACAAATGACATCGCCGGAAGTAGTAAACAATAGCAGAAACGAGGCTACAAGTCTCGCAAGAATCCCGTTCCTATTTGCATAAGCCGAGATGCTAGTATGGAGCGTCTGCTAGCTGGCCGCTACCAGGCGGTCTTGGGTTTCGCGGTAAGGAAAAAGAGCAGGTGGTGAGGGGCGGTCTGGGGCCAAGTGGGTTAAGTATATTCACTCATGCACATGTGAATTACACAGTGATAGCTACCCTCTACTTCCCAACACATGAATATAATGCTGTTAATAATACGCATATAAGTGTCTGGGTTGTGGCCTGTGATGCTCATCCTGATAAAACTGCACTAGTTGACTGGGTGTAAAGCACCAGTCTGTTTGCTTCTAGTTTGACTGTCATGTGTAGACATAGACTGGTTGCACACTTGCATCAGGAGATGTACTCAGGTATTGCACAGATGTTTGTTTGTTTCCTCAGGGAGCCCCGAGTCAGAAGGGGAAAAAGAGTACATCAGTCTGGATGAGCTGAAGAAAGCAGTCAAGTCCATGAAGAGTGAGAAATTCAAGTCACACGACATGAAGGTAAGGGGCGGATGTCTTCTTTTTTTTCCATTAGGAGTAGCCACAGTGATTATTCAGGTTATTCTGCTACCATTATGCATTATTTGTGTGTTTCTGTATCAGCAGCTGTCAAGCCGTATCTTATTGAAAGGTGGACATGGGATGTTTAGCATGAGTGTTGCTCTTGGTGCATGCTGTTTACACGAAGGTGAGACAGACACGGATGAATCTGAACAAGCATTGATTGGGAAGATCAGAAGAATGGCCCTTCACCCTGTGGTGTCCAGGGGTCAAACCTTGGCCACTGGATTCACAGTCCTGTGCAGAAACTAACCAGACACAAACTATCAACATGTCTGTGTGCAGCACACTGCCACCTCTCCTTTAGCACTGTCTCCAAATCCAACAGATGTGTTGGTTTAAACAACTTTTTATTAATGAAAGCATACCAACATACAAATTTTTTTTTTATTGTATTCTAATATTATTTTTTGGCAGGTGGGGTCAAACAAGTAAACTTATATGAGATGCTCAAAATGACAAGCATATGATACGATGTGGTGGGTAGGCTAACATTGTAACTAGATTTTCAACAAGAGAGACAGACAGAGATTTTGTTGTTTTCAAAATCAGTGGTGACTGAGGTCTGGAGAGAGTGGATTAATACGGATTATGGCCTTGCTACAAAGAAGCCAGTTTTCAAACAGTTGGTCTGAAAATGGGAGCAGTTTTTTTTTTATGATGATGTTTTTATTGTAGCTGCCACTTTAGTAACAAGAGCAGCACAACAAAAATGAACAAGAAGTTGGATGATATGGATCATAAGTGTTTACATAATTTGTATGGTTTCATTGTCTCTTAGTTCTGCACA
>OY757542.1:31278307-31299928 GCA_963584105.1 Alviniconcha strummeri
CTTTTGTAGCCGTTTCGGTGACCTTCACCTTTCTAATTTATTGTGTTTGCACCACGTAAACCCTAGTGGAGGTTTCACTTTTATATCAAGATGTTTTGGTGACTTCACCCTTCTGATTTAGTGTGTGTGTGTGTGTCTGTCTGTCTGTCTGTCTGTGCGTGCGTGCGTGCGTGCGTGTGTGTGTGATTGTTTAAGAGACATCAGGGGCATTTCTTGACATACATGTCCCTTTTGAAAGCAACAGGCGATGTCACTTGCGTCCACACGAGCAAGGTTTGAGTGGTAGATCAAAGATGAACCCTTTGTTATAGGCAAATGTTGGATAATGAATGCTACATTTGGTCGCATATTCAGCCGTTTACTTTCAGCAGTGGGTCGTCTTTTGGGAGGTACTGCCGCGCAAGTTGCTGATTGACAGTAAATCGGCTTGACAAGAGAGACAGAGGAAGGAATGCTGTTTGTTCAGCTGTTTGAACTACATTTTATTATAACACTCCCCCCCACCCCCACCCCCCCCAATCCCCATCCATTATCCCCCGTAACGAGGGGGGGGGGGGGGGGGCGTGGTGTATAGTGCATTTACTGTATTCGTTTGTCTGGTTTGTCCGAACGATGTCTTCTGAACCGCTCACAGTCAAGGTCACAGCGATGGTTCACAATTTCAATTAATATTTGCCTAGGCAATCTGATGAACGGCTCAGTCTTTTGTAACCAGTCTTTTGTAACCAAGTCACCGACATGACATGGTGATACACCACCATGAGCCGGAGTGTCATGCCAAAAGATTGCTTTGTACTGTTCAAGGTGAAGGTCACAGCAGTGACAGAAAATCATGGTCAAAATATGACTTTTTTGACCGACTCTGCTGAACTGCTGACCTTTACACACCAAAGTTACTTTGATGATGTTTCATTATAAAAGTGCCTTGCGAAAAGACGAGTGAGGTGTTCAGGGCCGAGGTCACACAGGAGGTCAGAATTTCGTTGACTATTTGCCAGTACAGTATTTTCTGTGCCACTGATCTGTCTGCAACCACACTAGGTTTGTTGAGGCAGTATTTACCAGACCCAGTGCAGACAGAGTGGGCACTGACAATAACAATGTAACTTACAGTATCACCGGGCTCGCAACGGAGGGCATTTGGCTGCGTAACGTGTTTTTATTTTTATTTTTTATTATTATTATTATTAATAATATTTGAGTCTTTTCCTTTTTTTTTTCTCCTTTTTTTTTTTTTTTTTCTTCATCTTTTTGTCACTGATTGTATTTTACGTCAAAACTGGGTCAGACGTCGGGTGCTGACACATGACTGACAGACTGCAATTAGCAAGCACATGTCGGCCGACCTGTCCCGGTCATCCAATACAGTGCGGAACAGAGGTGTTCCCTGTGCAGTCTAATTGCATCACGGTGCTCAGGCCCGCTGTTGGAGGGGGGGGGGGGGGGGGGGGGGGCGTGTGACGGAGTGGGTGTCACGGGTTGCCCGTGCTGGCTTGTGAAGTGTATGTCCGGCCACGCCGGCGACAATAGGTGCCGTGAACGTCGACACATAATTTATTGTCGCTGGCGACAGTATATGCTCGGCGACAGTATATGCCGCAACACACGTGTGAGTCTTTTCGCTTCTTGCGCGAAGTGTCTGCTGAAGGTTGACCTGGCTGTCCGTGGATAGTTTTGCTCAGTTAGACAACCACGTTCAGGCTTTTTGCCTCTTTATGCTGTTTGTTTATTCCCCCCCCCCCCCCCCCCCCAGCCCCCTCCTGTCACCCCCATCCCACTCTCAACACTGATACAACTGTCATGGTCGACTGGACGATCCGAGTAAAAAATGAGTTTGTAGTGACTGCCACGATTGCTGACGACACTGAACGAACAAACCTGAACTACAGAATCAGTACACAAGCGAGTTTATTAGTGCTCGAAAGACGTCACACAAGTATAACAACAAAGACCTGAATCGCCTACGGTAACTCTCACCTGGCATGCGTGTAAATACAAGGTACATAAACTCCACCTGAGTTTACCTAAACTACAGTCTTTGTCAAATGAAGTGTGTTCTCTCTCTCTCTCTCTCTCTCTCTCTCTCTCTCTCTCTCTCTCTCTCTCTCTCTCTCTCTCTCTCTCTCTCTCTCTCTCTCTCTCTCTCGTTGTATTTTTGCCCAGTTCCGCGTTTGCCCGTGTTCATTTTCTAGTTCTTGGTTATCTCTCGCTGAATTTGTGAGGCATGTTTTTTGTCCCCAAACTGAACGCGATCTTAAATGAAAATTGGTGGTCTGTGGACACTGCCTTGTGACTTTGTCCTTCACAATTAATGAAACATTAAAATGGCTGTCATCGCTGCCCATCTTAATGCAGGAGTCGTTCTGGTGGTGACAGTGTAGCGATAGGTATATAATCTCCCTCCACCTTTCCCCCCTTTCTCCCCGCCCCTAATAAGCTTTATGGTTTCTGTGGACGTTAAGCACCATGCTTACCTTATAGAAGCCGTTGACGATTCTGGTCTGAGGTGTTGAGTCCCTTGTTCTAGATGTGACGTTTGCTGAGCGCCGTTCATTCCCTTCGCTTGCTTGTTGGCAGGGTGGTGCTGCAAGAGGCCATGGTGGAGTCCGGGTGGTGCGCCTTCATCCCCTCCCTCCTGCACGTGCCCGGCCACGACAGCCGGGAGAAGGTTCTGGTGGCCATGGAAACCGTCTTCCCCGCCTGCCACGCCGCCTTCCAGCAGGCCGTGCCGGTCCTGAGGAAGCTGCAGGAGGAGTACACGGAGCTGCTGCAGCAGGAACGGGCGGAGTCTGGGGAGGACGACGGCTTCTTTCAGGGCATGGTGTCCATAGCCGGCAGTCTGCTGGCCCGGCTACCCGCTAAGGACGAGCTGTAGAAAGGAACGGTGAGCGGGTGGAGCAGAAGGAGCTGTAGAAAGGAACGGTGAGCGGGTGGAGCAGAAGGAGCTGTAGAAAAGAACGGTGAGCGGGAGGAGCAGAAGGAGCTGTAGAAAAGAACGGTGAGCGGGTGGAGCAGAAGGAGCTGTAGAAAGGAACGGTGAGCGGGTGGAGCAGAAGGAGCTGTAGAAAGGAACGGTGAGCGGGTGGAGCAGAAGGAGCTGTAGAAAGGAACGGTGAGCGGGTGGAGCAGAAGGAGCTGTAGAAAAGAACGGTGAGCGGGTGGAGCAGAAGGAGCTGTAGAAAAGAACGGTGAGCGGGTAGAATAGAAGGCCGTTGCTGACACGGAACAACGGCTGCCACAAGGGGAACAGGCACAGGACGGAGAGCCCTGTGGTGTCTTTCAAGGATCGGTCTCCACGACGGAAGGCTCTGCTGGCCACGTTGTCCGCCAAGGACGAGTTGTGACTGCGCAGGAGTAAACGGAACAACGGCTGCCACCAGGGGAACAAGCACAGGACGTAGAAAACCCCAAGGTGTCTTTCATTCAAGGACTGGACCTCGTGACACAAGGCTCTCATAGTTCAGGAACTGTGTGAGAGTCGAGGTGGCCGTCCTGGGCTGTCCGTCCTAACGAGCTTTCTGGTTTCCGTGGACGTAAAGAATTATTGAACCGTGCTTCGGTATTGGTCACAACTTGTCCCTAATATGTCGACTGACATCTGAGGACATTAAGCATCACTTCACCACAAGGCTCTGCTGGCCACTTGCCCTGGTATAACCGCACTGGTTGCCTGGGCGTGAAACACCAGTTTACTTACTTACTCTGCTGGCCACGTTGTCCGCCAAGGACGAGCTGTGACTGCGCAGGAGTAAACGGAACAACTACTGGCACATGGGGAACAAGAACGGCTGCAGACTGCGACGTTTTCCTTCAAGGACTGGCCTCAGAGATTGAAGGTCGGCTGGCCAAGCGGCTGACCAACTTCACCAAGCGCCAGCTGCAGTGAGAGACGGTGGGCGGAGTACAGGCAGCAACTGCTGCACCAGCGGCTGTTTCCTTGCAACAAGGGATTTGGGGCTATTTGGTGGCGATAAGGGATGTCAGACTGTTCCATGGCAATAAGGCATATCAGACTATTTCATGACGTTTAGGGATGTCAGACTGTTTCGTGGCATTTAAAGATGTCAGACTGTTTCATGGCATTTATGAACGTCAGACTGTTTCATGATGTTTAGGGGTGTCAGGCTATTTCATGGCAACAAGGGATGTCAGACTATTTCATGGCAAAAGAGAGTGTTATGGGATTTGTCATTAGACGGTTTCATAACAATAAATGGAGAGAGAGTGTTATGGGATTTGTCATTAGACGGTTTCATAACAATAAATGGAGAGAGAGTGTTATGGGATTTGTCATTAGACGGTTTCATAACAATAAATGGAGAGAGAGTGTTATGGGATTTGTCATTAGACGGTTTCATAACAATAAATGGAGAGAGAGTGTGTGTCTGTGGTGTGGATCGAGGGACGTCAGCGTTGAGCTGTTGAGTCTCTGTGTACAGGCAGGGTCATTTGGTGTTACAGGATGTTTTGTTTCGTTTAGGAAGCATGGATGTAAGTTGGGTATACACGATTACTGTTTGTGCCATTTTGTATGTTTCAGCATATGTATGCATGTGAGTAGGCTTGTGTGTGGGCGATGCCGTTCAGGTCGGTTTTTGTTTGGCTTTGTTGTTGCTGATTTTGTTCACCGTTAGGACGCATTTGCCTCCAAACGTGCTGTCATTGTTGTTTCATACGATTCCGTGCCATCATGATCTCCTGTCTGATATACGGTGTGTGTGTGTGTGTGTGTGTGTGTGTGTGTGTGTGTGTGTGTGTGTGTGTGTGTGTGTGTGTGTGTGTGTGTGAGCTTCACTATCAGAAAGGTGTTGATGCTTCGTTGTGTTCTGTCATTAAATGGGAAACTTTCCATGAAACAAATGACGTCTTTCTGTCTCTTGTTTACTCATTGCTGGCATTAAATGCTCTTACGCTGGTGGATAGAAATGTCTATAAACGGAAGGGGTTATACACTCCTTAAAATGGGGAGGTGGACTGGGGCATTTGACCCAATGTTTTAACACCGCTGCACGCGCGCACACACGCACACACACACACACACACACACACACACAGCCTAGAGGCTACGGTAGGAATAAACCTGTGTTTCTTCCGTACAGGATGTCCGAAACGTATGTGAGAGACTGAACGACATCAATTCCTGATCAGGTAGAGAAAGTTGAGTCAAGCTGTATTCAAACAAATTATATGCGTTTTTTTGTTTCATGACCGTATAGTTCAATCATTCTTCGATTGAATTCATTGGCAAATTTGCTCGAAGAACGATTGAACTTTACTGGGAAACAAATAAAGAAATTGTAATTTGACACTGCTTTCTTGGCCGGATCAGTTACTTGTGTTGCTCAGTGTAGTGACGCTGGCCGTCTGAATGGAGTGGAACGGCTTGATGAACTAGCGAAGAGAGCAGTGACTGACAGCATGCCCTCCTCCTGACCTCGCCTGCTGCTGTTGCCCCCTGTCTGGACAGCCCACTACGTCTCGCTGGCCACGTGACTGGCTCGAGACCGCGCGGGCTGATACAAGTTATGTCCCCTTTCAGCAACTCCCTGCTGACACGCTCCCACTCAATTAAATCGTTCAATTCCGAAAGACTTCACAAAAACATTTCCATTCTCTGACGTTGAATAACATTCCAACACTCGGTGGTTGGGGTTCCGTATTTACCCCCCGGAGGGTAAAACGCCGGCTCCGACGCCGTCGACCCGGTGCTCTAACATGTATATCAAGAGGAGGGAAGTTCCCGACCGAAACTCATCAGACCGCTCGCGAAGCGCTTCAAGAGGCAGATGCCCTTTTGTTTGCACCAACGTCGTGCGAGTGGCTGAGAGGTTCAATCTGAGCCAAGTGTCTGTCGCGGGCCATGACAAGTTGTTTGTCGCCGTGCTGAACTGGAAGAAGTAAAGTATTTAGGTATTTCTATACAAACTCCGACACGGCTTTGGGTGTCGGGGGATCGGTGGGGCGAGTTTGCTGACCGATATGAGCGGGGTTGTGGAGAGGAACAAGCCCTTCTCCGCTTTGAATGCCGCATGTTTTGAGGTTTGTTCACCGTGTGTTTTGTAGCCACTCATCCGATTCGGTAGACGATTTATACAACGCTATCTTCCCACCCGTCTTTTTTTTTTTTTTTTTTTTTTTTTTAAATATTGGAAAGTGGTTTCTTCCTGCCCTTTGCTTATCTATATTTGTACCTCTCTCTCTCTCTCTCTCTCTCTCTCTCTCTCTCTCTCTCTCTCTCTCTCTCTCTCTGGTGTGTGTGGAACTTTTCATGTATAACGTTTCACTCACTCATTCATGCCTCTATGTATATAAATGATGCCTGTAATTTTATATTTACAACTCTGGTCAGAGTTCAGGAGCTGTGTAAAAGTCGGGGTGGCCGTCCTGGGCTTTCCGTCCTAATGAGCCTTACGGTTTCTGTGGATGTAAAGCAACACTGAGCCGTGCTTCGGCATTGGTCACATTTTGTCACTAATATGTCGACCAACATCCAAGCTCTACTTCATCATCATCATTTATATTTACTCGTCAGTAGCTTATCAAGGACTAGTTGTTAGACAGGTTTTTGACTAAACATAAACTACTATGCTTGTAAAATAAGGTCGAGTGGATCGAGTCTCTCTCTCTCTCTCTCTCTCTCTCTCTCTCTCTCTCTCTCTCTCTCTCTCTCTCTCTCTCTCTCTCTCTCTCTCTCTCTCACAAATGGGCATAATGCTACTATCCTTGAATACCAAAGAGTTCGAGTTTTCTCCAGGGTTGCCGATGGATCAGTTTGCCAGAGGTCTAGTGTTAGAGGTTTTCCTGTCGCTTGATTGTGGAATGTAACCTTTTTTGGTCTACTGTAAGGCCTCCCGTGTTGTTTTTGTGTTTAGATCGAGCCTGGTCTGACTTGAGTGCAGTTGGAGACGCGAGAAGCGTTTTGAAAATGTCGTTGACTGCTGGCACTGTTTGTTCGTCCGGAGATGACCCTCTGAGGTCGACAGACGTTAAACTCCATTTACTAACTGTAACTTCTTCCTGTTCACATGCAGACGACTGGTGGTCGCCATCATTACACAGCGTACGTGAACGCGAAGAGCCATATAATAGTACAGTAGCTACAGGTCTGCCACATGATTATCAGTTGTGTCAGTGTGTGTACGCGCGCGCGTGCGTGTGTATGTGTGCGTGAGTGTGTGTATGTGTGTGTGAGCGTGAGTGTATGTGTGCGTGCGTGCGTTCGTGGATGTGTGTGTGTCTGTGTCTGTGTGTCTGTGTGTGTGTGTCTGTGTGTGTGTCTGTGTGTGTGTGTACTTCTGCGCGCGCAACTGTGTTTATATATGTGCGTAGGATATGTGTTTGCGTGTGTGCGTGCGTGCGTGTGTGTGTGTGTGTGTGTATGCATATGCGTGTGTGCGCGCGCGCGCCTTGGTGAGTGTGTGTGAGTGTGTAGCCTATAAGCACGTGTGTAAGTAAGTAAGAGCGAGTATGTGTGTGTTGAGTGTATGTGCATAAGTAGACACACTGCACTTTTGTTGCATCTGATTCTGAATGAGTGACTAGCTTTTTATGGCGCGTTTTTAAATATCCACCGAAATGTGCATACACCGCTGTTTGGTTGTTACATGGCTGGTGCCAGTTGAAACTGCTGCCGTCTGGACGCACGTTCTGTGAACACCTTGCTACCATGCACCACGTCACGTCACTTCATGCAAAGCCACATACGTAGTTACGTGCATGCGTCTTTAGCTGTATCCTGCCACCTGCACTTTTGGCAGAATGACCGGGAAAGCTGACCCTGGAGAAGAAGAAAAAATCCCGCCGCTTCTGCCGGGACTCGAACCCGCAAACATTTCGATCACGAGTCCGGCGCTCTAACCACTGAACCATCTCCATTCCTCACTGGTATGGCATGGCACTGGTATTTGCTATTGTGTAGTTATATAATCAACACACAAGGGAGTTAATTAGCACTCGAAAGGCGTAACACAAATGCAACAAAGATCTGATTCGCCTACGGTAACTCTCACCTGACATGAGTGTAAATACAAGGTACATAAACTCCACCAGAGGTACATCCTCAGCACAGACATTTCTTCACCTCTTCCTTCAACGTTTGACGACCTCCCGAATGTCATTTCTGATTACTTCACCCAGAAAATCCGTACCATCAGAAACAATTTCCTCCTCCAAACCCAACTGCTTGCCCTGGTACCTCTTGCGCAGGAAATCCCTTGATAACTCAAGTTTTGAGTCTGATATTTTTTCCTTTAAAATAATCATCAGTGCACTCGCCAAGTCCAGTGAACTCGATCCCATTCCCAGCACGCATCTTTATGAAAGCCATGACATCCTCTTCAGTGCCGACCATCACGAACATCATCAACACATCTCTTACCACTGGCATTGTCTTAGGTGATCTGAAGATTGCCATCGTCAGACCTTTGTTGAAAAAGCCGTCACTTAACAAAAATCTTTTGAAAAACTACCGCCCCATTTCTCACATTTCTGTCCAAAATTCTTTTTTTTTAAAGTCGTTCTCCACAAACTTCTCTCCCATCTCCAAGAAAACAACCTCGGCAACCCAGCTGACTAAAATAGCCTATCGAGCAGAACACAGCACAAGGACTGTTTTGGTACGAGCTGTAAATGATATTCTCTCCGCTCTGAACAAGGACATTTCTGTTCTTTTGTTGGATCTTTCTGCTGCGTTTGACACTATTCACCACCAAATTCTCCTCTCCCGCCTGAACTCTGTTTTTGGCATTCAGCCTACTGCACTCCAATGGTTTTAGTCATATTTCTCAGACAGATACCACTCCACTTTCAGTCAATAACTCGTCTTCCTCACCACCACAGCTCAGTACTGGGGCCCGTTGCCTTCTTCCTGTACATTACACCTCTCTCCAATATCATAGCTAACCACTCTGTAAGTCTTCAGCTTTTCGCGGATGATTTACAGCTCCAGAAATCCGCTCCTCTCAGTGAAGTGACCAACCTCACTAAAGAACTCAATGCATGCACAGACAACATAAAAACATGGATGACCCAAAATCAGCTCAAACTTAACAATGACAAAACAGAATCTCTTCTATTTCCCTCTTCGTCTTCCTTGAAACCTTCCACCGTTGAATATTGTATTTAGGTGAATATGTATCATGTGAGCGCTCAAGGCGTTGATGATCGCATGATAAATGTACATTATTATTATTATTTTATAAAAAGGAACCAGCTGTAAATACGGGACAACCTCTGCTGGATTCTTATCTCCACAAAACCTAGATAAATGCTGTTAAATTATAATTTATTTTTAATGCAGTGACGTACACTAATGGCTCTAAAGACTCATTGGACAGCTGTAGCTGTTGCATGCCAAAGCTAAATTACTACGGACATGCAATAGACAATGAGCCAGCCTATACCCCCCCCCCCCCCCCCCGGGGGGGGGGGGGGGAGGATTTTACCACATGATAATTTCTGGGTACCTTGACCATCAGAGTACTCAGTTCAGGTTGTCTGCAAGTGAGTTGTTGCTGTTTGTGTCTGTGGTGCTGGTTCTAATAAATTTTAATGTACTATATGGAATTCCAAATTGCGATGACCTTGTCTCTTAGCAACTCATGTATTATGACAAAAAAGGCCATTTCCATATATTGTTTTATTGTTTGAACAGTTTAATATGTTATAGCTTTCCCTTTCTCTTTGTCTTAAATGTGTCCTTGTTATTGGGCACTGCGGACGCAGAAATATTAAGTTCCCCTCTCTTAAAACCCCAGAGCTGACGAATGTTTTCCCTTAAAAGCACGGAGTAGGTCAGAATATAGCCAAATATGCTTAGTCAGTGCCATAATTTCTTCCTTGTCCTAATTTCGGCTTCCCCGTTCCATTCACCTTCATTTTCTCCAAATCCTCTCCATACTTTTCAATTGCGTTAGTCTTGGCTGAAGCGAATTCCCGCGTTAGCCTACGAAATAAAATATTTCACACTGCTCATAGTCAATTGATTTAAGCAAGTTCTCATGATGAGTGCCTGCGGAATATAAATAGGCACCAAAACGTGTGTTACTGTGCCTCGAAAAAGTGATTTAGACATACTTGTGATCTGATCAATTGTTCTTTAATTTTGTACTGAATGCGTTACATGGAATCTGTCTGGAAGTATCTTTTGCAGTTGTAGATAGTGATATGTGCTGATTATTGACTCTTTTGGCTGGGATGTTTGCTATTGACTGTGTTCTGTGTAGAATAATGAGCCAGCTTTTTGCTCGTAAGAAACTGTGACTGTGATTTGTCCTGAAGTGACCTTGTGCGGTTGATGAGGTACACAAATCCAAGAACTAAATAACTTAAACATGTGCAATGGTCTAGTCCTGATATGGTGGATGAAATATATGCATATATACCGAATGTACATGGGAATCACACATTGTGCTACTTTATGAATGACTGCAGAATTATTTTAAAACAAAAGAACCCATCGGAAGGGAGTGGTGTAAGATCCTCCAAAAAGCGAGAACAGCAAATCCGTCAGCAACTACAATGCTAGCTGTTGCCCAGTGACAGATGTCTTGTTTGTGAAAAGACTTGAATACAAGAAAACAACATGTTCAAAACATTAGTCAAATGTATGTCAAAAACAGCTGAGGAGAAGCTCATTACCATGCCACCTGTCGGAGAGATTACACTCGAGGGGATGACAGACACTAGGAAACCATCAAAGAAACTAAAACCATTGAAGAGCAAGCTTACAACAAGACCATATAAACATTATTTTCAGTACATCGTTCAGTATGTTATGGGCAGAATCGTTTAGAGATAAAGAGATTACCATGTTAAGGAAAAATTATGAAACTGGAACATTCCATGTATCTTCTCTGTAGAGGTAAATAAGTGATAGATGTCAACAAACTGTGTCTACACACCTCATCCTTGTTGAACAGTCACAATGCCACCATGCAGAGATGCACTGATAATGCACATCGAAAGGCCCAGCTTTCAAGCACTCTTGATATTCCGCAGTTAAGGCAACTAAAACCATTCCTCGAGCAAATGGCCATGGCTTGCATACTGTGAATGGAAAAGCGGGAGGTATACTGGACAGACTGTTTTTTCATGCCGCAAAACCTGGTTGAAATCCAAGTGGAGCAATCCCAAAAGGAAGATAACTATCAAGAATACACAGAGCTTGAGAATCTTGATAGCTTCAGGTTTGAGGCTGACATATATGTCTAAGCTGGACATGCATTCAGTGACACTCAAAGTAAGGGACATTCAGGTTTGGCAACCTTCTATGGCACCGGCTTTGGTATCTTTGGCTGGGAAAAATACACCCAAGCTATAATGATAAGCAGTAAGAAATAAAGAGAGTAATGCGTTTAATTTTTGTTTATATATATAAAGTCAGATCATTGACAGTGTGGACAATCACTTTGGTGAATATCTTTGACATTTCCTAGTTGTTCGTCTGTATTCTTGGCATAATAGCAAAGAGCCTGCTGACTGCAAGCTGATACATGAAACTGTCCAGCATGCTGAATTAAGCCAAACCAGAAATGCGATCTGGTGGCATCAGGCTCCTAAACCTAAACTGCTTTACTGAGACATAACAAAGGCAAATCTGGTAAGTTTTACATTATTATTATTGATCGCTTTTATATAGCGCTATTCTCCGCTTTCGAGCAGATTCACTGCGCTCGCATGTGATTCTGCATGAGTGAATAGCTTTTTAATAGCGCGTTTTTGAATATCCACCGAAGTGGTGTACTTACAGCGATGGCATGGCTGGTGCCACATGAAACTGCTGCCATCTCGGCGCGTTCTGTGTACACCATACAACCATGCACCATGTCACTTCATGCAAAGCCACATACGTAAGGTGTATGCGTTTTTAGCTGTAACCTGCCACCTGCACTTTTGGCGGAATGCCCGGGTCTTTTACGTGCTACTGCGGTAACACGGAGGTGGAACGGATACCGAAATAAGAGTCAGCACAGAAATTTGACCCTGGAGAAGAAAATTCTCCCGCCGCTCCTGCAGGAATTCGAACCCGCGACCTTTCGATCACGAGTCCGGCGCTCTAACCACTGAGCTATCCCCGCCCCTGTACATACATCGGGCATGTTTCTCGCCTATCTTCCATGGGGTATAGAGTACTGTGAAACTGATTTCAGGTTAAATGGAGGTAGACCAGTGAATAAGAGAGCACCTGTAGCGGTTTTGTGGAAGTAGTTTATTGAGATTTGAACATATGTGCATTTTTGTAAAAGGTTGCTTAACTTTTGAACTTGAGTATATTCTATTCCGTGACGTCATCCATTAATGAAGGCGTTAATCAAACATTCTCTGTGACTCTCTCAGTTGCCATAATACATTTGGTGGTAAATGAAGCAGTTTTGTTCAATATTTTTACACGAGCATTGTACAAAATTATGCAACGTGACATTTTTTCTTTTTCAATCTTCATTAATCCCACACGCGTAATTCAGGCCACCATGCCTGGGTAAGACAACAGCAGCCGCAAGAGCAGTGCTACACACTGATACCAGCATGTGCAGTACTTTTGTGTGTCCAAAGAATGGTATAGCTGCCTGTTGTTTGGGATTTGTAGGGGACACGCAAATATTGAAAAGACACATACTGAGCTATCCAAAAGTCATTGTCTCCAAAAATCCCCGGGGGGGTAGGGGGTGGGTGGTGGTGGAGGGTTTCGATACCTGGCCCATGGACTACAAGGCTTATCTTGTAAGGTGTAGCTTTGTCCAGTATTTGGCTGAGTCAGGAAACAGTCGGCTTAGTTCAATCCCACCGACTCCACCCTGTCAGTCTTTATTTAGGGGGCTGCTCTTCAGAGCAGGTGTAAAGCCCGTTCTTAACTGGGCGAATGTTTGTTCGCCCGAACATACTTCGGACACTTCGACGAACTATGATTCGTTTCTTAATTGAACTTTTAGTTCGCCGAATATGGTTCGGACAGTCCAAACTTTACGTCATTCTCAACTGACTTGTAATGAGATGCAAGCTTCAGCCCGAACTTGCGGCAGACGCGCAGCAGACAGCATGGTCGTAAATGTAGGCTAAAGTCAAGTCAGCTCAATATACTTTAATCATCCCTCACAGGGTAATACAACTAACTACTATCTCATTCTGGGTCTCCGAGACAAGGCTGCGCCTTCCACAAGTCAACAAATGAACAAATTCCCTCCGAAGCGAGTGAAGAACCTCATCCATTTTTATTTTTGTTTTTTCTTCATTCACAGGAGAGCTCTGCTCTCAGCCAATCAGAGGCAATGATCGTCCAATAGGGCGAATGTTCCCAGAACATGTTGAGCGAAGGTTTTTGGACCCCGAATATAGCTTCGACGAATACTTCCAACTAGGTTCGCGAAGAAAAGTTGGCCCTGTTAAGAACGGGCTTAAGAATACTAATTTCATTCAGGGATATGACATTCGTGTACATCCTAATTATGGTTCTGAAGGGGTGATTATGGCGCAAGCGTACCCTCTACTCATTGGGCTAAGCCGCAGCTGTTTCCTGCCTCAGCCAAATCCCGAACAAAGCTACACCTTACGAGGTAAGCCTTGCATGTCCGTAGTAATTTATTACTAACTTTAAGCTCCAGAGAAGAACATGGCTTTTCTTTTCAAAAACAAGTTTATAAATCAGTCTCAGTGACTGCCTGCGTGCTTCTGTTAGTGAACGAATCGGAACTTGAACAGCTTACAGAAGGCTGCTTCTGTGTCAGTGACGCCGCATTAAAACATTGTTGATGTGAATTGTAAACCCGTTCTCGACTTTGCACTGTCAGTACGTAATCTCTCGGTTTCCATCCAGCCCACAATTTATGCGTATAATAATAGTCTCAAACACAGCATCATAGAGAATTAGATCAGACACGAGAGACGGCTTGATGCATGTGCACGAGTGTGTTTTGGAAAACTTGTCTAAAAAGAAAAAGAAAAAAAAAGATGAACTTCTTCCTGACATGTTTTTGTTTTTGTTTTGTTTTTCTGCGTCAACCCTGTTTACGATAGAAAAAGCAGCACACGTAGCAGATAAAAACAGTCAAGTTAGGAAAAAAAGAATAAATGAAACCCTTAAATTCTCAGTAAATGAACATATGCATTACAATAATATCACACACACACACACACACACACACACGCACGCACGCACGCACGCACGCACGCACGCACGCACGCACGCACGCACGCACGCACGCACGCACACACACACACACACACATGCACGCACGTGCGCGCGCGCACACACACACACATTCTTTCTTTTCAAAAATTTGTCTTCAACAATCGCTAATCCGAAAACGTTCAACTTCATGACGGAAAGCCCAAAACGGCAAGAACCGACTGTCCCAGGTCAAGTCAGAGGCCGGTCCCAACGCTGGCGCGGACTCGCTTTGTGACAGCACCCGGAGGACACAGTAGTGTTGCTGTCGACACCTTTAGCCAGAGATTAATTTTGTGAAACTGGTCTAGTAAGTAAACATAGTGCTTAACGTCCACAGAAACCACAAGGCTTATTAGGGACGGGCAAGAAACTGGTCTCGCAGTCTTTTCTTTTATAATCCTAATTTTCACCGGGCCAGCGTACAGTCGGAAAAAGCACCTGGATATTATACCTTTTAACCCAAATTGTAAGAGAAAACAGGTCTGTGATGTGTACACGTGTCAACATCAACGTCGCCGACGGTGCCTTCAGTGGTAATCGGCGAAACAACTGGCCGAAGCGGGTATTTTGCTAGTAATTAATATTTTAAAGCGCCTCATCTGTGCAATATTCAAAATAGGGTTCTTGAGGGGCCAGGGCTGTGCCGGTCGGGGTCCAACCCCGGGAAGCGCTTCGTTAACCGCTTGCTTACATAAATAAAGAGGTTGGTCGCCTATAGACAGAGTCCAGAAGAGATCAAGAGGAGGGAGGTGAGCTGGACTCTCAAGAAGAAGCTATCCCAGAAGAGATCAAGAGCAGGGAGGTGGTGCTGGGCTAGAGAGAGAGTTGGACTTCTTTTGCTTCAGTTGTTTCCCAACGGCGGAGCTACGGACATTGTCTTTGTGACTCTGTTCTGCATAACAGTTGGGACAGCAATTGCGTGGTGCTGTGGTCGCTGCGCAATGCCGGACGGACACTGCCTTAACATCCTGTTGTTCTGGCGGCGGTCCACAGCAGCCTTGGTCTTCCGGGTTGGCGCCTGTTTCGAGGTTTCATTCTTCTGTCCCCCTTTCCCATTCATCCCCGTCCCTAATAGGCCTTCTCGCCTCCGTGAACGTTAAGCAGCAAAAACTCACACACTCACGCCTACAGAGAAGAAGAAGCAGGATGAGCCCTCGGGTCCACAGGGAAGGCAAGTAACTAAGCCCCCTGCCAATGGGCGATAGGCCCACTTAATAAGTAATAATAATGATTAAAGTATTTATAAAGCGCAAAATTGTGTCCGTAGAGACTATTCTGACCGCATGTGCTTGATGTGCAGTTGCTGCTCTACCGCTTACTATAACTGACAGAACTACCACCATCCTTCCCGTCTAACAATATTAACAATACTTCATCTTAAAATATATAAAAAATCAAAAAAAAATCATCGTTTAACTGTCGTTTTGTCGCTTGAAGAAGGGGTTTACCACGGAAAGTTTGTATATTAGTGTAGACATTTTTTTAATAAACTTGAATTATTTTTTTTCAATGCGAATGGACATTTACCTAAGAGAGAGTGGGGAAACCGGAGTACTCGGCGAAAACCCCCATAGCCAGCTAAAACCCCGGTATGACATGATTACTGGAGGTGGAAACTGACCACTGTTTACCAGGATGGAACGCTCACCCTCCAGCGTTGCTGAGGGTCAAAACGCGCTGGTTCTAGTTTAGTGCAACATGGCGGATCCGATTCGGAAGCGTTTTGGTTACGCCCAGCCATGGCCATTACGGCCAGCATGCAGCCAGAACCGGACCGGATCTGTTCTTCCAAAGAAGGCCCTGATCATACTGTGCAAAACCGGCCCGGATCCGATCTGGATGGCCTGGTCATGGTTAGGACAAACGCATCCGGTCCGGAAGCAAGCCGGTGTGCAAGAATCATCGGGCCCGGTTCTGCAGGTACGCAACCGGCCCGCTATCATTGTCACTTTTCCACTTTCAGAATCGGTTATATTCTTCCACAGACGGCCTGGATGATATTGTGCAAAAACCAGCCGGGGTCCGATTTGGTTCTGGCTGACTGTGTCAGGTTTGGCGTAACAGATCCGTTACAGAAGTAAGCCGGCGAGCAAGAATCATCGGGACCGCTTCTGGCCAACGGTTCCAAGCCGATCCGGATCGGATCCGGCATGTTTACTGTCTGAGACCCCGGCCATCGCAGAAAGAGGAACCTTCTGTTTAACTGTGTAAATTAATTTGCCTCAAAGTGTGTCAGTAACATGTTGTAGAATACAAAGTCTTGTCGGTAACCGATTGCTGTGGGTAACACTAACCCACTTTGTTCTGGCCCTTGTAACTATGTGTGTGTGCTGTGTTCTTGGACCTACGTAAACAGGTCCGTGGCTGTATCAGTGTAGCCTACTTGGGCTGTGAACTTGGACCGCAGGGCCAGCTAACTGGCCGCGGGTGTTGGTTGATTACTAAGATCATCACGGCCTTATGGCCCCGCCTTTTTTCTTGTTCTCTCTGTCTCTGTCTGTCTGTCTGTCTGTCTGTCTGTCTGTCTGTCTGTCTGTCTGTCTGTCTGTCTGTCTGTCTGTCTGTCTGTCTCTCTCTCTCTCTCTCTCTCTCTCTCTCTCTCTCTCTCTCTCTCTCTCTCTCTCTCTCTCTCTCTCTCTCTCTCTCTCTCTCTCTCTCTCTCTCTCTCTCTCTCTCTCTCACCCAGTGTATAACTATGTTCAAAATACACACTGGCAAGGCACCCCCTTATCTGAGTGACTTTCTTCATCGAGATCCTGCCCGGTATGGGTCAAATAACTGTTTTACCTCGCCCTCGTATCGACCTGTTTAAGACAAGCTTTCCTTTTTCTAGATCCTCAGCCTGGAACACACTCCAAACCAAATTAAAAACATTAAGTTCACTATGCAATTATTATTTTTTTAATAAAAAAAATAAAAAGGAAAAAAACGCGTAAGTTCCTACACCCTGCACTGTCCTAGGCCTGTATTTGAATGATTTTAATGTAATAAAACACCACGTTCGTATATGCAGTTTTGTTTCACATCAGTGTGGATAACATGTCTCCATCATGTGCCTATTGTCAATTGTATTGCTAATATCGATGTTGCTACAGTTTTGTAATATTGTGTCAGTTTTGAAAATGTCAATAATAATCTTTGTATGGGTTGTCTATGTAGCTTAGCAAGGATAGATTGTAAGAATAGGCCATTGCCTAAAATCTCAATCCTTGAGTAATAAAGTTCTGAGTTCTCTCTCTCTCTCTCTCTCTCTCTCTCTCTCTCTCTCTCTCTCTCTCTCTCTCTCTCTCTCTCTCTCTCTCTCTCTCTCTCTCTCTCTCTCTCTCTCTCCGCCCTGATATAACCGTAAGGGTGACTGGTTACAGAACTAGCCCCCCTCCCCCCTCTCAGGACGTCGATCCGTTAGCCTGACAACTCACCCTGCTCTTCTACCTGGTCCTTCATACCCCTGCCCACCCCGAAAAGAGACCTCCCGCATTATTCACATCAATTTGTTATTCACAATTATTTCTTTTACCCTGCACATGCAATGCCCCCGCGAGGTCTGATTTGAATTGCAAAGACAAGACCTGACTGAGAGAGAGACAACGGTGATTGTTCACCACACAGTTCTCTCACACCTTATCCACCTCCCGCAGATTATCTCCCTTGGCCATGGCGAGTTCTTCGCCGTTCTCAGGTGGTTGCTTCGGACGTGGCAGCCACTTGACACTCACTCCCCTGCAGCGCCAGAGGCGGGTATTCTAATCGGCACGTGACGTCACGTCAATGGAGGCTGTGGCGGTGCTGGCAGTAACAGTGCATAATCATGTCACTGCCGTTCAGTCGGCGAGTCGATCCACCACTTAGACATGGACATGTAATTTATTGAATGTTTTAAGTTATTGGTGAGCCAGAAGAATAATGTGTGTGGGTGTGGGTGCGTGCGTGCGCGCATGCTTGTGTGTGTGTGTGTGTGTGTGTGTGTGTGTGTGTGTGTGTGTGTGTGTGTGTGTGTACATTGTTATTGTTAAGTATTTTCCCTGTATTTGAGTGTTTTTTAGCTCCGTGTTTCATTGAGTTGTTGATGTTTTATTGTTAAATGTACTGAATGTTTTATGTAAATGACAAACCAGAAGGCAAATTTCTCTACACAGAGACAATAAAGTTGTATTGTACCTGTATTTATATCTCCATGACTTAGCGGCCGCGACCGTTAGGAAATGCCAGGAGTGTTGTTGGTGTCTCCTTGGTTGTGGGGACGGGGGTAGCTCAGTAGCTAGAGCGCCTGACTCGTGATCGAAAGGTCGCGGGTTCGAGTCCCGCAGGAGCGGCGGGATAATTCTCTCTCTCTCTCTCTCTCTCCTCTCTCTCTCTCTCTCTCTCTCTCTCTCTCTCTCTCTCTCTCTCTCTCTCTCTCTCTCTCTCTCTCTCTCTCTCTCTCTCTCTCTCTCTCTCTCTCTCTCTCTCTCTCTCTCTCTCTCTCTCTCTCTCTCTCTCCAGGGTCAACTTTCTGTGCTAACACTTATTTCGGTATTCGTTCCACGTCTGTGTTACCGCAGTGGCACGTAAAAGATCCAAGTTATTCTGCCAAAAGTGCAGGTAGCAGGTTACAGCCAAACAAGCATACACCCTACGTATATGGCTTTGCATGAAGTGACGTGACATAGTGCATGGTTGTGTGGTGTATACAGAACGCTCCGAGACGGCATCAGTTTCAAGTGGCACCAGCCATGTAACAACTATACAACGCTATACTTGTACCACTTCGGTGAATATTCCAAACGCGCTATAAATGCTAGTCACTCATGTAGAATTCTATCATAGTTCAGGAGCTGTGTGAGAGTCGAGGTGGCCGTCCCTGGGGCTGTCCGTCCTAACAAGCCTTCTGGTTTCCGTGGACGTAAAGATATACTGAACCATGCTTCGGCATTGGTCTCAGCTTGTCCCTAATATGTCAACTGACATCTGAGGACATTAAACACCATTTCACCATCATCATCATAGAATTCTATGCGATGAAAGCGCAGTGAATCTGTTCGAGAGCGGAGAATAGCACTAAAATAAAAACGTGATCAACAGTCAGACATTCGTTTTATTTAAACGGATTTTGTTGTTGTTGGTGGTGGTGGTGGTGGTTGGTTTGGTTGGTTGGTTTTTTACAGATGTTTCTGGGGATGATTAACACATATTTTGCTGTTATTTATTCGTTTGGTCGTGGTGGAAGTGCCTGGCTGTGGCAAGTAGATTGGTTTGTTGTTTCTGGTGATACTTTGGACTTTCGTATGGAGGTGAGTCTCTTTTTTTTTCTTCCTTCTTCTTCTCCTCGAGTTTTGCTTGTTTGTTGATTTCCTGATTGTTGTTGTTTCGTTATTTGTGGTTTCTTTGTGTGGGTTATTTATTCGGAGGGTGGGGTGGGTGGGAACGGGGTATTTACTTGCTTCCAAATACTGGACACCAAAACAACACACAAAACAGCTCATCCAAAAGCCAGTAAGTATCCTACACGTCATTTTTCACCGTTTGTTGCATAAGTGTTGTTTTGTGGCTTGAAAAGGGACCTTACCCCGGAAATTGGCGTGGTGTTTTGTCATAATAAATAGCGTTCTTTTTAACCCTTTTGTGTGTTTGGGTCGCATTCATTATTAATATTATTTGATCATGACCACGCATGTTTCGCCCACATCCAGGAATTTCTACCTTCTTGGTCCATCCAACTTCATTTTTTCCAAATCCTCTGTGCTTTTAACTGCGTTAGCTCTGGCCGTGTGGGTCGAAGAATGAAATAGGCCTCCACGTTCATAGTCGACCCGTGAGCCGGTGTGGCCTAGCGGTAAGGCGTTAGGCTGGTAAGCAGAGGATTTTGGTTCAAATCTGCTTCGGCTCTCCTTTACTCTTCAAAAGTTGTGGTCTCTGGACACTGTCTTGTGACTTTGTCCCTCACAGTTATGAAGCATTAAAATCGCTCTCATCGCTGCCCATCTTAATGCAGGAGTCATTCTGGTGGTGACAGTGCAGCGATAGGTATATAATCTCCCTCCCTCTCTCTCCCCCCACCTGCATACCCCCTTTCCCCCACTTCCCCCCTTCTCCCCGTCCCTAACAAGCCTTATGGTTTCTGTGGACGTTAAGCATCATGTTTACTTCCTTACAGTCGAGCGATTTAAGCAGCTTCCCGTGGCGAGTGCGCACCGAATATAAATAGGTACCGAAACATGTGTTTTTGTACTGTGATAGATGGACTGATGGATGGTTTTCATCGTTGTAACAGTCGATTAGACAGACTTGTAGTTTCGTGACACCAGCCACTGGTGTAATTTTGAACGTATGATTTATCCTTAGGTGACCCTGTGCCGTTGGCTTAATGTTATGGTTCAAGAACTTAATTACTTACTTAATTAATTACTCCTGCATGGGATTGCACAGGGGAGCTGTCCAGACACCGTAAGAGAGTCTGTACCTTACCGCACCGGGGACTCGAACTCGCGTCAGTATCGCGCCTGGGTTTTCAGGGACTCTCTACCAACTGAGCCATTACCGTCTATATATATCCGTACCAATGTCTAATTCTTCATTTCCGTCAATTAAACGTCAGTTTCCTCCGTCGCTCGGTCGCCACCAGCAAATCCTTTACCTGAAGCCCTTTTTTTTTTCCTTTTTTTTTCTTTTCTGTCTTTCTTTCCTTTTTTTCTTTTTCTTTTTTTTCTTTTAATATTTTTTGTTGTCCGTCAATTACGTGAGTACAAGTTGTTGCTATCACAGAGGATTTGGAGATTCTTCTCAGCATGTGGGCACGTGCTGTGTGTTTGTGCTGTAAATCATTCCACCAAATGAGCCCGACGAAGCGGGCATAAATTTCCGGGTGACGTTTTTGTGCACGATGTAGACAAAAGGACATCTCTCGTTGGCACTTCCGACACTCTTATGGTCACGTCTTTCGGGGAATCAGGCAGTCGGGCCGGTCTTGGGAAAGGAGAGGGCGGTGGGTGGGAGGGTTGTGGGTGGGGGGGGTTAAACCTCAAACATCACCCAACGTTTCAGCCCCTTCTCCATCCCCCCCACCCCCCTCCACTTTCCCAACCCCACATCTCTCATCCCCTTAGTCCTAATGTTGCGGACCCCGTGTTTAGTCCCGCGGGCGAGACGAAACACCGAGGTACCCTATGATACAGGACTGCGCACGTTAAAGACCTGATGGCAATGTCCCTGCAATGGAGAACTGTAGAAAGTAAGGTTCCCTCTGTCGAGAACCCGGGGCTGTGACAGGTTCTCCCTGAAAGCCTCCCTGTAAAAATAATTATAGCCCCGGATGCTTCGCTTATAATTATAGCCTCGTGTGCTTCGCCTACTGCCAAGAATTTCTCCCTTCGCATTTCTACCTGTGAGACTTGTTTGAAAATAGTTGTCGGTTTAATAAGTGACATCCAGCTATTGGGATATGCTTATTATTGATTGTTTGGACTCGGTCGTGGCTGCTG
>OY757542.1:31300128-31325105 GCA_963584105.1 Alviniconcha strummeri
AAACATACCCGTGTTAAGCGGGAGCACCTTTTGTCACAGGCTCATATATATAAAACTGATAAAAATCAAAGAAACACAACAAGTTGGCTTAAAAGGTCCCAAATTTTCGGCTAACACCTTCCTCGGGGTTTTATTCTTAACAACTGAATGAGGGTAAAAACACAGTTCACACAACGATTTTAAAATATCCGGTGACTAGAACTCAAAGAATAAAACAACGAAGACTAAGACCGAACTAACTGTTCACAAAGAGTCCAACTCGGCTCTCTATATATAGATATAGATATAGATATGCATGAGGCATTGTAGGAACAGGGGGAAAAAACACTGAAATCAAGTGTTGAATTACTTTCATCAATTTCCTTTTTCTTTACCAGCCAGTAGTACTGTCAGTGTCACTGTCAATGCACTCTGATTATCCCTACTATTTTTCTTACTTCATTCTTGCTTGCCGTTTAGATTTCTCTGCCTGACATAAATATAACCTGTGCACTGTTACTGTAACTGTTCTAAAATTTAACGCTTTAGATGAGAAGCAACATCCGCACTATTAGTGCTGCACTGCGAAGGTTTGAAGACTTTATAAACAAAGAAACAAATGCTTCCAAACCTCTGTGAAATGTAACCGGCAGGGGTGATGCTAGCTCTGCACAGAAGAACAAAGAAAGTTAGTTGCACCTGGTTTGATATATATATATATAATGCACAGTTGTAGCGTGATGAAAAAAAAAAACGAAGCTAAAAAAAGAAGAAAAAGCCCCCCCCCCCACCGAATTCATTTTTAAAACAGTACAGTCACAATTATGAGTATGACCTGTGTGACAGGATAGCACAAACTGACATGTATGTGTGTTTGCATGCATATGTGTGTGTGTGTGTGTGTGTGTGTGTGTGTGTGTATGCATGTATGCATGTGTGTGTGTGTGTGTGTGTGTGTATATGCATCTGTGCGTGTATGCATACATGTGTGTGTGTGTGTGTGTGTGTGTGTGTGTGTGTGTGTGTGTGCACATGTGCATGTGTGTGTAGGTGCATGTGTGCATGCATGCGTGTAGATGCATGTGTGCATGTGCGTGCATGTGTGTGAATGGGTGTGCATGCCTGTATCAAGCAGACCTCCACTGTATTAGTGCTGCCCAAACTCTTCAGCAAAAACAGTATGCAACATGATAGACACCAATCACACTGACAGGTTCCTTACCCTTGAATTGTCTGCACCTTTCAGCATCAACAGACCCATCCCTGCACAGAGTAAACATCATCCAGTTTACACAACACCGCTACAGGCAAATCTGCTCCATGGACAGGGTCATGTAATGCTCTTTTACCACCATCACTAAAGATTGGGAATATGCAACACCACTTAACCATGAATCCTTGGTGTATGTGTGTGCGTTTATGTGCATATGTCTGAGTATATCTTTCTGCATATTGTCTCAATGTGCGTGAGTGTGCATGCATGTGCACATAAATTGTACTACCAAGTACCATGTCTGTATGCATCCTTACATAAGCATGTCAGTCAATACTGATTGTTATATCACATTGACCCACTCATGTTTTGCAACATTTTGCAACAGAGATCAAACAACTTTTATACTTATAAATAAAATGTGATGTGCTGCATTTAATTTTAATTTTTTTTGTAACAGTCTCAAAACTGCATATGGTTATGAGTGTGAAAGTGTATGTTCAAGCCTTTGCAAACAGAAGTTCAGTCTCACACTATCAGTTTGACATGACAGGAAAATATCTCACACGACAGGAAAACATCTCACATGACAGAGAAAAATCACACAACAGGAAAAAATCTCTCTTGACAGGAAAATATTTCACATGACAGGAAGACATCTCACACAGCAGGAATATAAACAGGAAAACATCTCACATGACAGGAAGACATTTCACACTGTCAGTTAGACATGACAGGAAGACATCTCACATGACAGAAAACCATCTCACATGACAGGAAGACATCTCACATGACAGGAGAATATCTCTCATGACAGGAAAGCATCTCACACAACAGGAAGATATCTCACACATCAAGAAATCCAAAAATGAATCCATCAGCCTTGGCTTCCTTGAGTGCTTTGAGATCTGTCTTCATCACCTCAACCTCTGCCTCTGTGTAATAGAAGTCACCCCCTCGTGGGCGAATCATCACAAACACCGGGATCTCCACCCGAGACTTGACCACTGTCAGCAAACCTGGGCAGGGAGGAAAAAGAGACACATGACATGTGCACTGAAGTGTTGCAAACCTGGCCAGGTAGGACAGGACACACATGACATGTACACTGAAGAGTTGCAAACCTGGCCAGGGAGGAAAAAGGACATGCACAATATGTGCACTGAAGTGTTGCAAACCTGGCCAGGTAGGACCCATATGACATGTGCGCTGAAGCGTTGTAAACCTGGCCAGGGAGGAAAAAAGACACATGACATGTGCACTGAAGTGTTGCTAACCTGGCCAGGGAGGAAAAAAGACAAAAATGACATGTGCACTGAAGTGTAACTGTTGCAAACCTGGCCTGGGAGAAAAAGAAAAAGAAGAGAGAAAAAAAAGAAAGAAGACACACATTACATAGTATACATTGAAATGTTTGAGTTTTCTCAATCATTAATTCCTTTTAAGGAATGTTTGTCAACTGTCGTCCTGGATCGGTAAAAATAAAGATGACACAAGAGGAACCTTAAACTCAGTAGTCAGTAAGGCTACTAACATTGTAATTATGTGATGTTTTACTTTTAGTGTGCACTAATTATGTAATGTTCCAGTGTTTAGCATAAAATGATGAGAGATGACGGGGAACATAATTTTTCCCCTCAACACAGACCTAAATTGCTTAGTGAGATGCTGATAATTATCAGTATAATATCACCTCACAGAAAGTTTACATGTATCAACAATAAATTACATGTACATATTTATACAACTGCAAGTGCAACTGCAAGGGGGATGAAATCCCCAAAGGTTACACTCTCAAAGTCTGAAATGATTTCAATCAAAAACTCTGATTGTCTGAACACTGTGTTGATACTGTGTACTGAATGCTGCATGGCCAGTAGTGGACACTGGCAATCTGTGAAACTGAATACTGTTAGTACTTAAAACACTGAAAAGAAAAGAAAAAAAAAAAAAAAAAAAAAAAGAATTACTGTCACTATTGTCAGCCAATGATCAAACCAATGTCACTGTGTGCCAGTCAGTGTAGGCATCCTGCCAGCGCTGTCTGCCTCCTATGAGTCATATGACCTATCAATTCTTAATAAGGCTGACCTTTCTAAAAGGTGGGTGCAAGAGAAAACAGAATCCCCCCACTGGCACTGTACCCCAACCTTGCGAAATGGAATAAATGATAATTTATCCAAAGAGACTGAAGAGGGAGTAAAGCAGAAAAGACAAAGAGTTTGTGTGTCATTACCCACTGATGGTGTTGTGCCTCCTTCCATCAGGTTTGAACACAACTCCAACCGACTTGCTCCTGCAAGAAAATGATTAACAAAATAAACATTATTTGTTTAATTCAACTTAACATCATGGCACTTCAGATGTGCTTTAGCTCTTGAAAGTGCTAAATTTGCTTCACTGGTGTTGCTCTTTTAACATTTTCTCCTTTTCCTTTTGTTTAGATTTTTTGTTCTTTTTGTATTAAAAAAATATCTCATGTACATGTGTTATAAATATATGCTGGCTACACACTGCCCTAATACAGTAACTGTAACATCTCCTTATTCATCACATGAAATAGCTCAGTAAATAGTAAATTTACACTGGTCAATACTGTACTTATTCAGTTCTGGATTGTCTTGTTAAAATGAAAGAGCCTGTGCATGTCAAATCAAGTATTATATATATAATTATATATAATATACAGATGTATGTAAATTGTAATAATAAATTCATTTACTTAACCTTTTGTCTGAACAACAACAACAAAAAAAGAAGAAGAAAACTATTCTGCTACAGACAGAAATCACCTAAATACCACTAGCACTTGTACTAGTTGTAGCAGGTACTTCTAGTTAGTGACTCCCTGGACAGAGCTCTGAGTTTGAATGTTCACTACACAATAGTATAGGGTTCATGTTAACCAGTAATTTCGATTATACTGGTAAAGATAATAAGATTGAGAATAAGACCAGACAAAAAATAAGAAAAAGATCAGCAGTCAGTCAGGCATACCAGTTGTCTGACCGGTTCTTTAAAAAAAGTTCACAAACATAGCACAGTGAAAAAATAATGCATTACGTGTGCATGGTGTATGTGACAATGTGTTTGTGTGTGTGTGGCTTCATTTGTCGAAACCTATGCTGATGCCCGCTGGCTTGCCAAAACACTGCCTACCTGGCTCTCGTCCAACCCCTTCCGGAGTATGATGCTGCTGTGTTGGACCCTTCCCCGAAAAAGGACACTGACTTGAAGGGGCACACCCAGCACACTTCATGAGTTCATCATGGGTGACTACAGGTCCATGACCCCCAGCAACATTACCAATCTCCTCAAGAAAACAATGACACTACAACCCCCGAAAGAGTGCCCCCAACTACTATGCCTGCCTCTCTTCTATAGGGTGATTGAGGGGCTGGTACTGGCACTGCCTCCGGACAAATTTCTCTCACAACAAAAACCTGGTAGACTGATTTGAACCTGACAACAACCTGGGTATGTCACAACCAACACCACTGGCGACTACACAAGGAACAATGATAGGGCCTGTGTAATACCAATTACCATGCTGCCGCCCAGACCAACTGCAGAACTCATGGTAAAATCCAAGGAGATGGTTGGAAATTCCTGGAGCGTTTTAAAAGTTATTTTGGGTCACAAATATCATCACAATCATTAAATGAGGTCTATATCTACCAACTACAGCTGAAATCTGCAACAAAAGGTGATTTTTTTCATATATTTTTGTCTTTGATTGCTTCGAGTTGGTGTCATGGACTGCAAATTTATGGCAAATGAAGCCGACAAAGTCCTGCTAGGTAAGCGGCCTCTTTAAACAAGCTACGGCGGTTAAAAACCATGGAAAATGTATGGAAAAAATTGCAATCTGAGAATGTTGAGTCGTGAGTATGATTGTCTTGCCAAAACTGGCACTAAGGAAGTGTTCACGTTGTTACTGGGAAACTAGGTCAAACGTCAATGGGCAACATGTGCGGACTCTGACAATCAAAGACAAAAATATATGAAAAAAACTCACATTTTGTTGCGGATTTTGGCTGTAATCAGTAGATATGGATCTCATTTAATGATTGTGATGATATTTTTGACCCAAAATAACTTTTAAAATGGTCCAGGAATTTCCGACCGTCTCCTTGGATTTTACCGAACTCGCTTAACCGTTACCTTAACGGGACAGCAGGTGAGCAGCTGACTGGACAACACATGCACCGTCCATCACTCCATGCCGCCTTTGTCCAGCGGTTTAAGGCCGTAGTACCGGCCACGCAACATCAGGAGGCCGCAACGCACAGTCCCTACTCCGCTGCACTATGACTACTGGATGTTTAGGCAGCGTATAGTCAAATATCAAGATCAAGAAAGGAGAGTCAAAAACTTTTAGTTTTTCTACAACCGTTTCCCAGGTCACCCAGTAAAAAAGAAAGGAAGCAAAAAAGTAAACTCCAGGAAAAGTGTTCGAGAGAGTGTTGTCGGTCAGTGTCTCACACCATACTGAATACAAACCTCCCTTTTCGGCATTGACAGCAGAAGCTACGGAATCCACGCACACCTCCATGTTGATGTTGGAGACTGAAGAGTTACCCCCCTTCTTTGACCGGAAATGAAAACCTGCCTCGTTCGGAAGGGAAAATTACAAAACAACCCCCTGTTGACCGACGCAAGATCTTACGTCAAGGCGGTTTCTGTCACAAGAAGAGAGTAATAGTGGTAGGAAGCGATTCGCGCTTGCGTACATGTAAGAGTGTCGCGGGTAACGTTTACCTAAGCGGACAAGCCATAATTTTGAAAAGATGCTGGCAAAGTGCTTTCTCCCGAAGCAGGCATTTTTTCGTGCTATCCAGCCCTTGTCGTCTGCTGCAAGACACGGATTGCGTCATGTTCCCCAGGTTAAGTTTGTGTTTTTGGACAGTTTTGCATAAAATCGTGCATTTATTATGCAATCAATTCAATCAAAATCAGTCAATCAAGCAATCAGAATCCGTGATCCATTTATACTGTGGGAGGGAGGAGGAACACCTTCAGTTTGCTCTGTCCGTGTAGCGCTGATTTTTTACAAAAAGTTTCTTGATTCTAAATCAGTAAATGTGCAAGCTAATCAAAAAGCGTGCGTGCGTGCGTGCGTGCGTGTGTGCGTGCGTGCGTGCGTGCGTGTGTGTGTGTGTGTGTGTGTGTGTGTGTGTGTGTGTGTGTGTGTGTGTGTGTGTGTGTGCATGCGCGTGTGTGTCGGTGTCTCTCTTCCCATTGCATTTAATGATTTATAGTGGTAGCCTAATTAATTAATTAATGTCTCCAAAAGTGTATATATATATAATCTGCACTGATCTGCATTTTGATAATAGTAAAAATAATAGTACATTGCATAGAAATATGAAACAAATGTTTGTTAAACTTTTTTTATGAAGTATTACTGTATTACTTTTAGCCATTGTTCTTACACTGTGTATGTATACACATGATGTAACATTCACTTTGCATCATGTGAAGTTGTGGTAATGTGCAACACCTATCCAAAACCAATCTGTTAAGCAAATAAAGTCACCCCTGTGCGCAAATGAATGATATGAGCTGGTTTGGCCTAGTGGTAAGGCATTAGGCTGGTAGTGGTAGTGGTGGTCTGTGGACACTGTCTTATGACTTTGTCCCTCACAATTTATGAAACATTAAAAAAATTATATAAAATGGCTCTCATCACTGCCCATCTTAATGCAGAAGTCATTCTGGCGGTGACAGTGTAGCAATAGGTATATATATATGACTTAGTGCCAAAAGGTGCGCATGCAAGGGGTTATGGCTTATGCACTTCAGTTGAAAATAAAACATTGTTGAAAACTGTTTTTATTTAAAATGTTGTGTTGTGTACTTGCATGAATGAATGAATATATAGTACAGATAATTTCAGCAACCAGGCTGTGGTTGATTTCAAGATACAGTCATCACACACTGAAAAAGTGCCGAAAAATGACCGCCAAAAACGGACATCCATATACCGAGTGATTTTCGTCACTTTACTTACAAACAAATCGCAAGCACATGGAGAACCAATCACTGATTTGTACACGGAAAACATCGTTTTATACTGATAATATCAATTATCATAATATAACATCAACACTCACGATAGTTGTATTTTCGATCAATTGATCGCGAATGTTTGCCCTGTATGTACGTCGTGTGTGTTGCAAACTCAAACTGAAAACTTTGAACAACCGAAAAACGACAGCATCGCTTTGGAATCACCGGAAACGTCGCATGTGTTCCGATCCATGCATTTGCACTACACAGCGATACTCGTTTTTTTTTTCAGCGAAGTTTTGCACAAAATTTGAAGAATATTTCCCCGATCGTTTGATATTGTTGTAATATCTGATGTCCCTACAAGATATCTAATATTTTGTACAAAACAAACGAGAAAGCAGTCTCTTTTTTATCGACAACATCCAGAACGTCATGTGACCTTTCCCGAGTGCATTCATTTTCCCGGCCGCATGGCGTGTCTTTGTTCGGAAACACCGAAAGGTGTGTTGTAGTCTCCTTCAGTGGTGCAACGTTGGTACAGTGGTCTGATGTAGAACATGCATTGTGCACATTCTAAAAACACAACTAGTTTCAATGTATCATCAACTTTATTTTCTGTCCCCTTTGTCCTGTTTTCATGCACACCTTTTGGCACAAAACACAACTAGTTTCAATGTATCATCAACTTTATTTACTACCCCCTTTGTCCTGTTTTCATGCACACCTTTTGGCACTAAGTCATATATTTTTGTCCTGTTTTCATGCACACCTTTCGGCACTAAGTCATATAATATATGACTTAGTGCCAAAAGGTGTGCATGAAAACAGGACAAAGGGGGTAGAAAATAAAGTTGGTGGTACATTGAAACTAGTTGTGTTTTTAGAATGTGCACAATGCTAGGAAATATTTCTTAAAAGCAAAAGATAAAAACTCAAGCACTTTTGGAAGTATTTGCTGACAAAGGTCATAAAAGGCTGTATGTTGTACATCAGATATTACAACATGCATAGTTCACTGTGTCTTCAGTTTTGCACAAGTATGCACAAAATCAAGTCACACTATTAGTGCACACTCCCCTACTATGTTTGTGCCAAATTTTTGTACACTCATATAATTTTACACATGATTATGACATGTTGATTGTTGTAATATCTGATGGGCGACATAAACCCATAACTCAACATTTTTGTATATATATATAACAAGTAACACACCCTTTCATGCAATATACTATAATCAGCCATACAAGGGCATGCAAAAACACAGTGAGAAGATTTTTTCTCAGTTTGCATTTAATAACAAGTCATAAAAATTAAATGAAACAAATTTCTGTATTACATCAGTATTACAACAAAATAACATTTCCCCAATTTTTAGCATAGAAAAAAATTATGTTTGCTTAGATCAGTCTAAAAAACAACAAATCAGAATGACCTGATGTTATCAAGGTAATTAACAATTAAGTCCAGCCCCCCCTCCCCCCCCCAAAGCTCTTTGACTGTTTGAGATGTGGATTCTCTGCAGCCAGCCTCTCTCTGTACCATCTGCAACTGTCTGTGTTTGATGTTTTCCTCCTTGTTGTACCACTTGGCTCAGGAGTACACTCAGTTCAGCATACCCTGGTCTTGTCAATGAATTTGAAGTGTTATGAATATGAAATTATTAACCCAATAACCTGCAACTGTCCCAGTACTGATATGCTCAGTACAAACATGTCAAACCTACACACCATGACTTCTACACAAATCAGTACTCAGTTCTCAGAGCCGCTGTTAGTATTACTAACATCTGCTGGGCTTAATTAAACTTTAAAAGTTTAATGTTTTACGTCATATTACAACAACAGTTCTGTGGCAAACATGACGTCTAACATAACTTTCACGACGAAAATTACTTCCAGGAAAAAAACTATAACTTCGTCACTCTCGCTCAGTTAACAAAATATTCTCGCAACACCTCTAAACAGTCTACAAAAAGCATACACTTATAACTGATAGGTTTTTGATGAAACTGAGCACACATCCTGAATCAACAGTTGCATGTAAGATTTACAAGATATTGCCTTGTCGTAATGAAATTCTTCACGCTGTACTCGGCTAAGTATAAAAAACAGGTTTCAAATCATCGGCGCGGGAAGATGCCACTTTTCACAGTACTTTCATTTCGCACACCCAAATCGGCGGAAAACTTGAAAATAATCTCAACAAACTCCTGAAAAAGCGTACAGTGCATGTTCTACGTCAGACCACTGTACCAACGTCGCACCACTGAAGGAGACTACAACACACCTTTCGATGTTTCTGAACAAAGACACGCCATGCGGCTGGGAAAATGAATGCATTCAGGAAAGGTCACATGACGTTCCGGATGTTGTTGATAAAAAAGAGACTGCTTTCTCGTTTGTTTTGTACAAAATATTAGATATCTTGTAGGGACATCAGATATTACAACGATATCAAACGATCGGGGAAATAGTCTTCAAATTTTGTGCAAAACTTCGCTGAAAAAATTTAGTATCGCTGTGTAGTGCAAATGCATGGATTGGAACACACGCGACGTTTCTGGTGATTCCGAAGCGATGCTGTCGTTTTTCGGTTGTTCAAAGTTTTCAGTTTGAGTTTGCAACACATCTGACGTACATACAGGGCAAACATTCACGATCAATTGATCGAAAATACAACTATCGTGAGTGTTGCTGTTATATTATCAGTATAAAACGATGTTTTCCATTACAAATCAGTGATTGGTTCTCCATGTGCTTGCGATTTGTTTGTAAGCAAAGTGACGAAAATCACTCGGTACATGGATGTCCGTTTTTGGCGGTCATTTTTCAGCACTTTTTCAGTGTGTGATGACTGTATCTTGAAATCAACCAAAGCCTGGTTGCTGAAATTATCTGTACTATATATTCATTCATTCATGCAAGTACACAACACAACATTTTAAATAAAAAAAGTTTTCAACAATGTTTTATTTTCAACTGAAGTGCATAAGCCATAACCCCTTGCATGCGCACCTTTTGGCACTAAGTCATATATATATATATACCATTTTCCCCGTTCTTCCCATCACAAATAAGCCTTACAGTTTATGTGGATGTTAAGCACCATATTTTCTTACTCTAATTTTAAAGGAATGACAGAGTTCAGGGTCTGTGCGGAAGTCAGGTGGCCCTCCTGGGTTCCCTGTCCCTAACTTATGGTCTCTGTGGATGTAAAGCAGCATTTGAAGAAGAAGAAGGAAAGAATGACATCAGCACTTACAGTTTACAGTTGATGAAGACAAATGATCTCTTTTGTTTCTTTTGGTTCCTGGTGTGCTCCTTTCACACAACTGCCTGTATCAGTGATTGTGCAAGACATTTTTCAAACCAGTGTGACATATTGGCAGAAATTACCAATGCCCTGTAGGTTTGTAAGCCAACAATGGAGATATTTATAACATTAACAGCAAGTAAAGTCTGTGGCCAACAGATTTCATTTAATTGTGTATGGGAGGTAACTGGACAAATATGATCAACCTGATTGCTTACTCTTGTGACTTTTTGATTTTGTAACCCCAAGGGCCACAGCTTCAGGCATAAATGAAAATACTAATCTTTGTATATTCTGTCTTTTTTAGTTTAAAAGAGGATAGGAACTCTTTTAAAAACAGCTGTTTGCAAATAATTATTAGCATAAATATATCTTACCAATAATGTGCTAGACTTTGCATTAATTATTGTTATGTGAATCATGAAATCTTATATTTATACAATATATCTTGCAGTTGACATGCCCAAGTTGTCAGCGAGTGATGCCCCTTGCCAGAGCCTTTCGATCCTACAGCCATGTTCTGAAAGGTGGAAATACAAACTACACGGGGCAATGGGTAAGGCCTGGGGCCTGAATAAAACATATGTGTTCCTGAATGTAACACAGGTTTGCATAACACCAGGCTACACGTAAAGAGCTGCTGGCAGTTCAAATGAAATCCCAGGAGGTTTGGGAGAGAGGTAGTTCCTTTCCCAGAACTGCGAGGGACTGGAATGGCTGAACAAAGGAGAGGGTTAATGCCCCTTCCTTTGAGGCTTCCGTCACAAGTTGTGAAACCTCCACCCCAGAAACCAGCACCCTTCCACCTCCCCCACTTCCCTGCAGGTGTCTACCATCTCTCTCTGTGTGTCTTAGCCTGTCTGTCTGTGTCTCCTTCAAGGAACTCCCATAAATATGTACAAGTACTGTTAATGGTCTGTGTGTATGCTTTGACTGAGTGTAGTTAATACTACATTGTCAGGGGTGGAGTAGGCACAAAGCAGTAGGAGTTCAGCTTTTGTGGATGCTAGTGCTCCCTCCTTTTTCCTTTATCTTTTTTAATGCCATGCTTCTCTCACTTTCCCTCTTCTTCTTCTTTTTTTTATAGTCTGAAAAATAAGTCTTTTCTTTAAATGCATTATACTTTTTGCTGCCCGTAGAACACAGGGATGTTGCGGGGTCTCCAGTCCCTGCGGCAGACGGTGACACATGCAGCAGACTCCAAAGCTGCTGCCAGTGCGGCAGAGAACATCCCGCCTTTTGCTCAGAAGATTGTCGGTAGCTGGCTGATTGGCTGTGCTGGCATGGTGTTTGGGGCCGTCGTTCTTGGCGGGGTGACCAGGTGGGTACCCCAGAAGACAGGATGAGCATCCATCACAAAAATCATACACACAAAATGAATGTCTGTAAAGTGGAGTGGTGGTTGGTGGGAGTTAGGAAATTTGTAATCCATGGGCCGGTTCAGGTGGGGTTGTTAACTCCCTTGACTTTTACCTGGCATCACTTAAGTCCCTTGGCTGCTTTTACTTCAGGTCCTTACTTTGTTCACAATGGAAGGCGGTGACAGTGAATTTGCAAAGTTTACACTGCCAACTTTAAAGACATTTTTGAAGGCCTGTAGTTAGAATGTGCCTGGCAACAAGCAGTAACTTGTTGCTTGTGCTAGAGGATGCCCCAAACTGCATTTTTTGCATGAAGTCGCAATTTTCTGGTCCACTGAAAAGTGGTACAAAGACACTTTTTCCACCTTTCATCACCTTTCCCTGGTAATTTTTGTAACTGCAACAGTGGTGGCATTTGTACTGCCTGGCAATTGTAGGTTAAACTTCCATTGTTATACACAACGTAAACCAACGCCTGTTCAGAAATAGGCCCGGAAATGGCAGCCGTGACCTTTCACAACTTCCTGCACGGAAGATTACAAAGGGCATTCATTTGTGTAAACCAGCTTCACTGAACTGTCCAATAATCAGCATCTAACAAAAAAAGGTCTTAACTTTGTCAGCCCAGAGTGGGGTGCGCAGGCAACCTTTCCTGCCTGAAGGGTTTTGCACTGCAGTGTTCGTTTGTGGGATGCTTGATTGAAAACTTGAGTGACATGACCTGCTGTGTGGTTGCAACGTGCAGATATGATGTAATGTTGATCGCTTTTATATAGTGCTATTCTCTGCTCTCACGCAGACTCACTGTGCTAGCGTGTGATTCTACATGTACGAATGACTAGCGTTTTATAGTGAGTTTTTGAATATCCTCTGAAGTGGTGTACTTACAGTACTTACAGTGCTGACATGTGGAACTGCTGCTTTCTCGGCATGGTCTGTGTACACCATACAGCCATGCACCATGTCACTTCATGCACAGCCACATATGCAAGGTGTATGCATGTTTAGCTGTAACCTGCCACCTGCAACTTTTGGCAGAATGACTGGGATCTTTTATGTTCTACTGCGGTAACATGGGGGTGGAACGGTTACAGAAAAGAGTACAGAAAGTGGACAGTAGAGAAAAAAAAATCTCCTGCTGCTCCTGCGGGGACTCGAACACACGATCTTTCAATCACATGTTTGGCACTCTAACCACTGAGCTATCCCCCACTCCCCTGTGATCAACTGTGTGGTTGTAATGTGCAGGTGTTATGTGTTGTAATGTGCAGGTATTATGTGTTGTAATGTGCAGGTGTTATGTAGTGTAATGTGCAGGTATTGTGTTATAAATGTAATGTGCAGGTGTTCTGTAGTGTGATGTGCAGGTATTATGTGGTGTCATGTGCAGGTGTTCTGTGGTGTAATGTGCACGTGTTATGTATTGTAATGTACAGGTGTTATGTGTTGTAATGTACAGGTGTTATCTGTTGTAATGTGCAGGTGGTATGTGTTGTAATGTGCAGGTGGTATGTGTTGTAATGTGTAGGTGTTACGTGTTGTAATGTGCAGGTGGTATGTGTTGTAATGTGCAGCTGTTACGTGTTGTAATGTGCCAGTGCTATGTGTTGTAACGTGCAGGTTGACGGAGTCTGGGCTGTCGATGGTGGACTGGAAACTGCTGAAGGACATGAAGCCGCCCCGCTCAGAGGCCGAGTGGAAGGAGGAGTTTGAACGATACAAAACATTTCCAGAGTACAAATAGTAAGTAGAAACTGCCCCCCCAAAAAAAAATTAAAAAAACAAACAAAAAACAAATGCATAGAAGGAGGAAAGAAAGAAAAGGACCAAAAAAAGGGGAAAAGATAAAGAAGCGGCATACACATAGCTCATTGAAGATCGTATTAGAAATAGTAACAGTGGAGATGGAGTCCTATGCTCTGCTGACTTCCCATGAAAATGAAGAAGTAAAAAACAGAGGAGTGACTATAGTGTTCCCCCTACCCCCTGGCTCTGAAAGGAAACTGCATTATTCAGTCAGGTGAGCTGGAAGAGGTGATTGAAAGGACAATGCATTATTCAGTCAGGTGAGCCGGAAGAGGTGATTGAAAGAACAATGCATTATTCAGTCAAGTGAGCCAGAAGAGGTGATTGAAAGGACAATGCATTATTCAGTCAGGTGAGCCGGAAGAGGTGATTGGAAGAACAATGCATTATTCAGTCAAGTGAGCCAGAAGAGGTGATTGAAAGAACAGTGCATTATTCAGTCGGGTGAGCTGGAAGAGGTGATTGAAAGGACAATGCATTATTCAGTCAGGTGAGCCAGAGGAGGTGATTGAAAGAACAATGCATTATTCAGTCAGGTGAACCAGAAGAAGTGATTGAAAGGACAATGCATTATTCAGTCAGGTGAGCCAGAAGAGATGATTGAAAGGTCAGTTTATTTTTCAGCCAGGCAAGCCAGAAAGAGGTGACACTTTCAGACTTCAAGTTCATTTACTACATGGAGTGGGGCCACCGCATGTGGGGCCGGGCTGTGGGCATTGTCTTTATCCTGCCAGCACTCTACTTCCTTCGCAAGGGATGGATCTCCAAGGCCCTCAAGCCTCGCCTTGCCATCTATGCTGGCTTTCTGGGATTTCAGGTGGGGAACCAGCACAGGCATTGTTGTCAGCGTCGTACCTGTTTCATACAGTTACTGTAAATGTAGCTATTGCATTGGTCCATCAGACAACATGAAAATCCCAGGTTGCTTGTACGTGTTGAAGATTTCATGTCAGTTAAAAAATATTGCTGTAGATTTCTACTCGGTGCTTACTCCACCTCAGATTTCTGTTTCTAAGTCTGTAGAAATTTCAACAGCATTAAGACTTAAGCTTGGTGATGTAACTGCTGTATAGACTTTTCTTGGGGAAAGCAGCCCATCATAGTTATTGATTGCACGTCTGTCTGTTGAAGATGTTTGCTTTGTGTAGAGTGGTGTGTTTTACATCAGCAGCAAAATGCAAACTAACAGTGTGATGTGACATTGTTTTCCACTGGCTTTCCTGAGCTGGAAGATGGTAAAGAATGATGACATCATTTTCGCCAACAAGTGCAGGGTTTCCTGGGCTGGTACATGGTGAAGAGTGATGACATCATTTTCACCAATCATTGTGGGGTATCCTGGGCGGGTACATGGTGAAGAGTGATGACATCATTTTTACCAATCATTCCAGGGTATTTTCACCAATCATTGCAGGGTTTCCTGGGCTGGTACATAGTGAAGAGTGATGACATCATTTTCACCAATCATTGTGGGGTATCCTGGGCGGGTACATAGTGAAGAGTGATGACATCATTTTCACCAATCATTGCAGGGTTTCCTGGGCTGGTACATGGTGAAGAGCGGCCTGAAGGAACAGCCAGGCCCCAATGACATCCCGCGGGTCTCCCAGTTCCGCCTGGCTGCTCACCTGGGCTCCGCCCTCCTGCTGTATGCTCTCTTCCTCTGGCAGGGCCTCTCACACCTCACCACACCTCAGGCCGTGAGTCACCTGAACTCTCCTCTGTACACTCTCTTTCTCAGCAAGGCCTCTCACACCTCACCACACCTCAGGCCGTGAGTCACCTGAACTCTCCTCTGTACACTCTCTTTCTCAGCAAGGCCTCTCACACCTCACCACACCTCAGGCCGTGAGTCACCTGAACTCTCCTCTGTACACTCTCTTTCTCAGCAAGGCCTCTCACACCTCACCACACGTCAGGCCGTGAGTCACTCCAACTCTCTGTACACTCTTTACCTCTGGCAAGGCCTCTCACACCTTACCACACCTCAGGCCATGAGTCACCTGAACTTGTTCAGTACTACTGCTGGTCAAGGTACTCCAATGACTTGTAAAATGCATTCCACGATGAGCATTGGATAATCCAAGATCAGTTTCAAAAATTTGCTCTGAAGTTAATATTCATGATTTGAAGCTGTACTGATTTGAAGTGCTAGCTTCTCAATCCTTTATGGCTTCCTGTCACGCCTCTTCCCTTCTGCGTGATTTGTGTGCGTTTGCTCATCTGCACTGAGCTCCGTGTTTACATTTGACAAACAGAATGTTAGCTTCAGTCCTGTTGGGTGGTATGCACAGACAGACAAATCTTTGAAGTAAGGCATTTGATTCCATTTTGATTTCAAAGAGCAACCTCTCTCTGATTAAAACAGTAAATGTCTGTATTTTTTGATTCTGTAGATTTCCACCCCTGATGTACTCAAATTGCTCAGTGTACAAGAACTGCCAACTGAGTAAACCTTCATTGTACTTATATCACAGGCACTGCACTGGAGATCCATCTCATGGTGAAAACTCAGCATTTTTTTTTCTTGACTTTTTTTACTTCATCAACTGTATCACTGATCATGTGATCAGGATTCCTTGGATTTTCCAGAATGTTGCTCTAAACTGGGTGGTTGTGAATCTGACAGAATATGCAGTTGGGAATGAAAGGCTTAAAATGCCAACATTGATGTCAGTGCAGAGTACAGGCGGGTCTTGGCAGCAGCACATTAATCTGTGATACCTTTCCTTGTGGAGGTTTCGCTGTGCTATTTTGCTGGTAGTGTTTGATGTTTGTGTTTGTGAAGTGCAGTGTTGTGATTAATGCTGCATGGAAATGTTTGTACAGATGCCGAGCACCAAGCAAATGGCCAAGCTACGGGGCATGTCCCATGGACTGATGAGTCTCATCTTCATCACTGCGCTCTCTGGTGAGACCTTTTATCTCTCTTGTGAGACCTTTTATCTCTCTGCTGAGACTTTTCATCTCTCTGGTGAGACCTTTTATCTCTCTGCTGACTTTTCATCTTGCTCTTGAGACCTTTCATCTCTCTGCTGAGACTTTCCATCCCTCTGCTGAGACTTTGTGAGACATTTGATCTCTCTGCTGAGACTTCATCTCTCTGCTGAGACTTCTCATGTAACTGCTGAGACCTTTTAGCTCTCTGGTGAGACCTTTTAGCTCTCTGGTGAGACCTTTTCATCTCTCTTGTGAGACCTTTCATCTCTCTGCTGAGACTATGTGAGACTGTTGATCTCTCAGCTGAGACTTTTGATCTCCCTGCGGGACTGTGTGAGTAAATATGGCGCAGTGAACCATGTCACATTTAATTACACATATGTTTACATGTTTATCTGTGATGCCCAACATTCTTCACACAGAGAGAGAGAGAGAGGCAGGCGCAATGGCCTTCATTGCATTTAATTACACATGTGTTTACATATTTTCTTTTAACACCCAACATACTTCGTTTGCAATGAACCACATCATATTTAATTACACATCAATATATTTACTTGGGATGCCCCACATTCTTTATTCAGAGAGAGAGAGAGAGAGAGATGCATTGAAATACATCACATCTAATTACATGTATGTTTACATATTTACTTGTGATGCCTGACATTCTTCATTCACAGAGAGAGAGAGAGAGAGAGAGAGAGAGAGAGAGAGATGGGTTGAACCACAGCATATTTAATTACACATATGTTTACATATTTACTTATGATGCCTGACGTTCTTCATTCATAGAGGGAGAGGGGGGCACAGTGTCACATTTAATTATGAATGTATTTACATTTTTTGTGATGCTCAGGTGTTCACCATAATATGAATTAGGGAAGTTAAGGGTGGACCTGGATTTAAAGAAACCCACCTGTACGTGTATTGTTTTCACAGGTGCCTTTGTGGCGGGGCTGGATGCGGGGCTGGTCTACAACTCCTGGCCCAAGATGGCTGATAAGTGGGTGCCTGATGACCTGATGGCCTTTGACCCCAAGTGGAAAAACATATTTGAAAACCCAACCACTGTTCAGTTCAACCACAGACATCTGGTGTGTGTGTGTGTGTGTGTGTGTGTGTGTGTGTGTGTGTGTGTGTGTGTGTGTGTGTGCATATATATGTGTGCATGAATGCATTTTTGTATGTGTATGTGCGTGTGTGCGTGCATGTGTGTGTGTGCATTCATGTGTGAATGTGTGATCTCGTTTATGTTTGTTTGGCAGAGGGTGGATCTTGCTTCAGTGTTCACTCACATTTACATGCAGTTTTAAAACAACACAAAAAAAGGGAGTGTAAGATGGGCAGAACCCTAATATTTTTAGTTGCTGTTTTGAACAAGACAGACCTATCTTCCAGGTACTGTAGTGAATGGTTCATGATGGTCATGAAGTATTCTTTGCAACAGGCTCCCCCCCGTCCCGCCTACCCCCCACCCACACACATACTGGAATATGTACACCCACTGTAAATACTGCCAAACCAGTACACTGGTGGAGTGAGAGCTACACATTGTGATTAGTCTGCTAACCTTGTGGTACTGGAATGACTGTGTGCAGGCGGAGTTCACAGTGGCTGTGATTGGTGGTTACTGGTGGATGTGCCGCAAGGCCCCACTCCCTCCTAGAGCTCGTCTGGCCGTCAACTGCCTCTTGGGCGTGTCTGTGCTGCAGGTACTTCCTCCCTGATCACCACAGTGTGCCCTCCCTGATCACCACAGTGTACCTCCCTGATCACCACAGTGTCCTTCCTTAATCACTGCAGTGTACCCTTCCTGATCACCACAGGGTCATTCCTTAATCACTGCAGTGTACCCTCCCTGATCACCACAGGGTCATTCCTTAATCACTGCAGTGTACCCTTCCTTGATCACCACAGGGTCCTTCCTTAATCAGTGCAGTGTGCCCTCCCTGATCACCACAGTTTCCTTCCCTAATGACTATAGTGTGCCCTCCCTGATACCACAGTGTCCTTCCCTAATCACTAGAGTGTACTCACTCTGATCACCACAGTGTACCCTCCCTGATCACTACAGTATCCCTCCCTGATTGCCACAGTGTACCCTTCCTGATCACCACAGTGTACCCTCCCTGATTGCTACAGTGTACCTTCCTGATTAATATGTACCCTCCCTGATCACCACAGTGTACCCTCCCTGATTACCACAGTGTAACCTCCCTGATCACCACAGTGTACCCTCTCTGATCACCACAGTGTACCCTCCCTGATTGCCACTGTACCTTCCTGGTTAATATATACCCTCCCTGATCACCACAGTGTACATCCCTGGGGCCTTAACTATGAGTCGGGACTACGGTAGGCCTGGCCTAAACCAAAGTTCCTGACTTTAGAGTCCGAGACTTTGAGTTAGACAAAGTTCGTATACATGGACGCAGACAATGGTCGAGACAATAGAGTCTCTGACTTCGTGCTGATAAGAAAGTGGTCATCACATGCGTCATCACTTGTGCTAACTTTAGACGGGGGAATCCCATCTGGGCATGCGCACCAACACGCTTCGTCCACTTCCCTGCGACGTATTTCGTATGCGCAAACATCGGTAAATGTAAACATTAGGTGAAGGCATGCCTAGCAGGCCCGATTCTTGATGTGATTCGCCATGTTTTACTTCTGCAACACCCAAGCGATCTCGACGTGGTCATTATTCGTAAAAACGCTAATCTATCAACATCTTCGATGGAGTATTCTTCTTCTCATTTACTGAATCGAGTAACCGTAGCATCATCTGCTATGTCGGCCATTTTAAACTTGTCAGAAAGGCGAGTGGACGCTGTGAAATCAGGTAGCCTGCGCTGTGCAGATGAATTTAAACAAGAAAATAAATCATGTGAGAATGTAAGACGTCAAGCAAACTTGCTCTCATAATAATTTGCAAACATTAAATCGTATGATCACATTAATCAGTCATTATGCCTGCGTTGCTCGGCTAATGCGACCTTTCTTCCCTCCAAAATGAAAGAGCTTTGGCCGACGAACATCTAGTACTCATTTGACGAAACGAAAGAAAAAAAGAAAAGAAAAATTAAAAAGAGAGAGAAACCGCTGGATTCAGACATAAAGACGCAACAACAGCAAAAAAATAAACAAAAACAACAAGAAGAACGAACTTTCCAAGCATAACAAGGCCAAAAGCAGTCATAGTCCCGGGCCTACGACCTTTAGTCCAGCGAAATCGCTAGCCTAAATATCGGCTGTTTAGGCCTGAGGTTCGGCCCGGACTTTGGTGTAGTCCCGGTCCATGATTACCATTTTGGGGCCATTGTCAATAGCCTTGAGATTTAGGCCGGCCTACCGCTTTAGGCCCGATTCATAGTTAAGGCCCCTGATCACCACAGTATCCCTCCCTGATCACCACAGTGTACATCCCTGATCACCACAGTATCCCTCCCTGATCACCACAGTGTACATACATGATCACCACAGTATCCCTCCCTGATTACCACAGTGTACCTCCCTGATCACCACAGTGTACCTCCCTGATCACCACAGTGTACCCTCCCTGATCACCACAGTGTACCTCCCTGATCACCACAGTGTACCCTCCCTGATCACCACAGTGTACCCTCCCTGATCACCACAGTGTACCTCACTGATCACCACAGTGTACCTTCCTGATTAACCTGTACCCTCCCTGATTATCACAGTGTACCTCCCTGATCACCACAGTGTACTTTCCTGATCACCACAGTGTACTTTCCTGATTAATATGTACCCTCCCTGATCACCACAGTGTACCTCCCTGATCACCACAGTGTACCTGCCCTGATTAATACAGTGTGCTCTCCTTGGTCACCACAGTGTCCCTCCCCGATCACCACAATGTACCCTCCCTGATCACCACGGTGTACCCTCTCTGATTACCACAGTGTACTCGCCCTGATTAATACAGTCTGCTCTCTGTGGTCACCACAAAGTTTACCTTTGAGGTGGACAGGGTTGGGGTTGGGGGGTGAACTGTAGATTTGAGTCCGTTTTCTTTTTTTCTCTCTTTTTTGGGGGATGGGGAGTGGGGATACCATACAGTGTGGTTCTTCCCCAGTAACATAGTGTGGGGGTGGGGGTGCACTGTAGAGTGGTGTGTGTGTGGGGGGTGGGGTGGATGCCATGTAGTGTGGTTATATCCCTGTAACAGAGTTGGGGTGGGGGGAGGCACACTTGAGTCACCTTGTCCTTCTGTCCATGAGTCCAGGCTTTGTCCAGAAAATATTTTCTGAACTGCTCAAACGTTTGTCAGCAGACTTGGTATGACGGTGCTTCATCATGAGCCAGGGTATCATGTGATAAAAATGGGGATGCGGTCTGCAGGGTCTAGGTCAAAGTGAGGGCTCATGATCAAACTGTGGCTGTTTCTGCTATAGTTTCTCAACTGACAATTTATTTTCAACCATATAGTGCAGTTTTGAAGCTGTTGAAGACCAGGAGTGTGGGAGGGAATACCGTGAACTGTTGGTTTAAAACTGTTTTACACTGAGGGAGGTTGGGGGGTGCCTTGAGTGTATTTTTAAGGCTGTTTAGATAAGGAGGTGGGGGGGGGGGGGGAGGGGTGGTGAGTGGAGATGCTGTGAAGTGCAGCTTTGTGACCGTCTTTGACTTTATTGACATTTTTGTTTGTCTTCACACTTAGGCTACCCTTGGCGTGGTGACTCTGCTGACCCTTGTCCACACCCATGTGGCCGCCACCCATCAGTCGGGATCCCTGTTGCTGCTCAGCATCGCTGTCTGGTTGGCCCACTCACTTCGTCGCATGCCCAAGTGAGGCCCTCACACTGGGACATCTGCCCAAGTGAGGCCCTCATCCTGGGGCATCTGCCCTAGTGAGGCCCTCATACTGGGGCATCTGCCCAAGTGAGGCCCTCATCCTGGGGCATCTGCCCTAGTGAGGCCCTCATACTGGGGCATCTGCCCAAGTGAGGCCCTCATACTGGGACATCTGCCATAATGAGGCCCTCATTTTGGGACGTCTGCCCTAGTGAGGCCTCCTGCTGGGACATTTGCCCTAGTGAGGCCCTCATCCTGGGGCATCTGCCCAAGTGAGGCCCTCATACTGGGATGTCTGCCCTAGTCAGGCCCTCATTGGGACATCAGCCCTAGTGAGGCTCTCATGCTGGGACGTCTGACCTTGCACTGGATACTGGAACTGTCGATATTTTACTGGAATGTGGTGAGACTGACTGTAGTGCAGAGTGTTTGACCGAGTCAGAGTTTTATGATCAAATGAGGATCCTAGCAAGCAATCTGTTCTTGTAGGGTTTTTGTTGTCAAAACTTGATTTTGTTAAACAGTTCTTGAAGATCGAATATCGTATTGATATTACTTATGAAAAATGTTAACATTTGGAGGAGACAATGTTGAAAGTGACCTATTTTTTGTTTGAAGAATTTGTTTTGGATTCCAACAGGGGAAAAAGAAAAAGAAAAAAGGATATGAAAACAAATTCGTTTGTGTAGGTTGTTGTTTTGATTCAAGACTTGCAAAATCACTGTAAAAGCACATGTAACTTGCATTAAAACTTGGGCTTGCAATTGTTTACTGAATTCTGTGTACAAAGGTATTTCTTTCTTTCAAACTGTTCTGCAGTGTTGAAAGCTTTCTCTTTTTCTTTTTCTTTTTTCTCTCTTTTTTTTTTTTTTAGAAGGTACTATTGAAATATTGAGAACGACACAGCATCATTTTGCCCCTTTCAGATTTAAAAGGCTCACCCTGATATAACCTTACTGGTTGACTAGGTGTAAAACACCAAGCTACTTACATATACTACTCGGATTTAAATGTACTGCCTTTTTGCATGTATTGCATTGCTGCTGTTGATATTGTCCTCCAAACCCCACAAGGGCCTAATGGAATAGTAATCCTTGAATCCTTCCAGTGTATTGTTCTGCTGGTGTTTTTCAACTCTTTTTGTGCTAATACTGGATGACTGTCTTTCTTTCATAATGGAAGAATTGTGGTTCAAGTATTACGGTTTGTGTGTAGAATATCAAATGGCCCTGGGCTGTTTCAGACATTAAAACCAGAAACTTGAGCCCAGCAACCAACTCACCTTCTTCTGTCTGCCTTTCAGACAAGGTGTGCTGGGCAAACTGGAGAAAGAAAACCCCCATTATTTTTTATTAATTGTGAAGACTATTTGCAATTCATAAGATGATGAGACACCAAAACAGACACTGGATGAAGCAATGAAGAAGAAGAGACTTGCTTTTGAAGCTCCCTTGAAATGGTGTGGTGTGGTGTGTATGTTTGTCTGTGTGATACTATGAATCTTTAAAGGAAAAAAAGAAAGAAAAAGAAAAGAGGATGAAATATGATTCTTTCTTGTTTCCTGGTAATTTCATGATCTGTGTGGCTGTTGGAGTTACAAATATTTCAGCGATAATTATTCATTGTTGTAAAATGCAGACTATCTCAATGCTTATTTTTCTGTACATGTCTTGGCTATGCACAGAACTTTGGTTGCATTGGATAAGAATGGTGACATTAAAAACATAACACTAATAGTATTATAAATTGTCTTTGTGTTTTTGTGTATGGGTCTCAGTGATGGGATAGCTTTTATTTCGCTCTGTGCTTCAGAATCTGGGGAGTGAACCATATTCTGTGAACAATCAACACACAAGGGAGTTAATTAGCTCTTGAAAGACGTCAAACAAACACAACAAAGATCAGAGTTCGTGCAGTTGTTGTAGTGGATTGTTTTTATACAGTGCTGTTCTCCGCTCTCGAGCAGACTCACTGTGCTCGCTTGAGATTCTACATGAGTGACTAGCTTTTAATGGTGCATTCTGATTAGTCACCAGAGTGGTGTACTTACAGTACTGACATGGCTGGTGCCGCTTGAAACTGCTGCGTACACCACAACACTGTGTTCTGTGTATACCATTCAGCCATGCACCATGTCACTTTATGCAAAGCCATATACATAAGATGCATGCATGTTTAGCTGTAACCTGCCACCTTCACTTTTGGCAGAATGACAATCTTTCATGTGCTTCTGCGGTAACATGGGGTGGAATGGATACCAAAATAAGAATCAGCACAGAAAGTTGACCCTGGAGAAAAAAACGCTCCCGCCACTCCTGCATCACCTGCTTCTGAAACAAACATCTGACAGGCATCTGCACAGAGCTGCAGCAGACGGACAATACACGATATGGATTCTGACATTTAAAAGGGACCACTGACCTTTCAGAAAGAAATTGAGCACAAGGGAGAGAATGCACGCATGCCACAACCAATGATGTACTGTACGTGTTGTTTCCCTTAGATTATCCTGTTCAAACTTTTCGCCATACCTCGGTTGCGCTGTGTGACAGAATTCGTGAGTTGGGGCGAAAGAGCGAGAAGGGTTGGGGGGGGGGGGGGGGCGGAGGGGGGTTGTAAAGCCAGTCAGCCATGAAGGTTATAGCAGGGCGAGAGTCGAAGGGGGGGGGGGGGGGGGGGGTGTGTGTGTAGTCACAGTCAAAATACATTCCAACTCGACGTGGATGCGTGTGCACCTATGCGTGGGTGCTTCAGTGACGGTGTGTGTGTGTGTGTGTGTGTGTGTGTGTGTGGAGAGAGAGAGAGAGAGAGAGAGAGAGAGAGAGAGAGAGAGAGAGAGAGAGAGAGAGAGAGAGACTCAGTTGTATGTTTTCCAACAGGATCCTGTCATCAGTCGTTGCTGCGCTACTCATTTAAAAACTAACACGGTTAAAAAGAAGGAAAGAAAGAAAAGCTTATTCTCATACTACTACCGCAACTACTACTACTACTACTACTACTACTACTAGATTATTTATGGCGCCCCATCTCGTAAGAGCCCAGAGCGCTTACAAAGGATACGCTCATTTAATCTCACACACACACACACACACACACACACACACACACACACACACACACACACACACACACACACACACACACACACACACACACACACACACTACAAATACATTCATTACTGGTGATGGGTTGGTACAATTACAATGAGAAGAAAACGACATCAGTATGCAGAAGAGAAGAGATGGGTTTTCAGTTTTGACTCAGTAAAAGAAGAGAGTGAAGATGAATGCTTGACAGATCCCAGATCCGATGTACTAAAAGGATCTCTCCGCCAGGGTTCTTTATCCGAGTATCAGAGGCTCAGCGAAGAGAGCGAGGAGAGATGAAGCAACTCAGAAAGGTATGGCGGAGGAGTTGTAGCGTAGTGTGGAAGCAGATGTGAGCTATTTTGCATTGAATCCGTCTGCTGATTGGTAACCAGTGGAGATCGTAAATTAAAGAGTGATGTGGGCGGATTCAAGAGTTTT
>OY757542.1:31325305-31372805 GCA_963584105.1 Alviniconcha strummeri
GGGATCTTTTACGTGCTACTGCGGTAACACGGGGTTGGAACGGATACCGAAATAAGAGTCAGCACAGAAAGTCGACCCTGGAGAAGAAAATTCTCCCGGCGCTTCAGCAGGGATTCGAACCCGCGACCTTTCACTCACGAGTCCGGCGCTCTAACCACTGAACTATCCCCGACCCAAAAACATGGGGATACTGAGGACAACCGAACAGGAGAGAATTGCGGCAGTCAAGGCGTGAAAGAACAAAAGCACAGACAAGGATTTTGGGGCGTCTGTGAACAAGATGACAAAAGGAACTAATGCGGCGGAGTATCAGTTGGACTGGATGAAATAAAGTTGTCTTGTATCGGGACCGGCCGGGGGCGGGGTGGGGGGATGGGGCGGGCGTTAAAATCACTGAGTCCAGCTGCCGATTTATTGGTACCTGTCCCTGAAACAAGAGCACCGGCCCAAAAACAAGCCCGACAGTGACACTGGGAAGAAGAGCGTTCGCGCAGCTGGTCTAAGGGAAGTAACTGCAGCCAACACGTGAAGCCGTCGCTCACAAAGTGCTACCTCCCTTAGTTTTCCACGCTTCGTGTCGCGATGTCTCGACTGAAGGCCGGTGATGATCACCGCTTCGTACACACACAAAAAGCACAGCACACACAGGGCCGGTCCACAGATGATACAGACGACAAGAACCTCAACAGAACCTCACAACAGCAACAAACACTGATCACAATTATTGCTTTTAATTGATACCAGTTTTTGACACAACCTGAATGGGTCATATGCATATAAATTAATTAACAGATAATATTATCAGTCACTCAGGATATAATGTGCGCATATATATATATATATGTGTGTGTGTGTGTGTGTGTGTGTGTGTGTGTGTGTGTGTGTGTGTGTGTGTGTGTGTGTGTGTGCATGTGTGTACACACAGGCATGTTTGTTAGTAAACAAAAAAAATTAATAAATAACCATGCTTCAAACTTAAGACAGCTCATCATGAGAACAACAAAATTTGGCCAAAAACAAAACAAACAAACAAAAAAACAGCTGTAAAAGTGGTGGAGATAATATCATCTCCCAATCAGCAACTGAGCTGCAATCCCTACCCCGAGAAAAGTCACTGCAGATCATGGTGAAGCCCTGAAAGACAAGGTATTACACACAGCTCCTCTGTCAGCTCAAGCAAGAAGACTGTGAATTTGTTATAGGAAATTGGTAAAATCTTGCACATGTACTGCAAATCTCTGACAGGCACAACGAGCACATCCTCTGTGTCCCTTCACATCACAAGGCAGTTGTGTGTTAGTGTGTCAAATGCACTTCTTCTGCTGATGTGCTGTCTCCCTCAATTATGCAAATCTGACTGGCACATCGGAATATGCAAAGCATGAGCTAATATTCGAGTTCATGTCCTTTCTGAAATGTTTGTTGATTGTGGGAATAGTGGATTTCCTGGTAACAGAACATACATCTTTTAAGATTTCACCGTTTAAAATCTTACTCTTCACAATTCAACATGTGCAGGCCCTGAAATGGCCACTTATTCTTGCATTGGTTCTTGCTCCTTAAGCCTGTTCATAACTGGGTCAACTGATTGTTCGCCGAACATACTTCAGACAGTTCGACGAACATAATTGGTTTCTTAATTCAACTTTAACTTCGCCGAACAAGGTTCAGATGGTTCGACAAACTATGCTTCGTTTTTAACTGGCTTATAATGAGATGCAAACTTTGGCCCGAACTTGCGGCTGAAGTGCAGCAGACAGCATGACTCCAAAATGTAGGCTAAAGTCAAGTGAAGTCAATATACTTTAATCATCCCTCACAGGGTAATTCAACTAACTACTATACCATTTTGGTTCTCAGAGACAAGGCTGCGCCTCCCACAAGTCAACAAACAGGTAAATTCCATTCAAAGCGAATGAAGTATCATCATCCAGTTTTATTTTTATTTCTTCCTAATTCACAGGAGAGCTCTCTTTGCTCTCAACCATTCATGCAGTGGCAATGTTCACCAAACTGGGTGAATATTTCCCGAACATGTTGAGCGAAGCTTTTTGGACCCCAAATACAGCATCGTCACAGTTTGAAGAATACTGCAAGCTAGGTTCGCAAAGCAAATGTTTGCCCAATTAAGAACCAACTAGGTTTGAGAAATACCCAAAATATGTTTGTGAAGCAAAGATTCACCCAATTAAGAACAAGCTTTACACTTACAGTCTGTCCACTGTTACAGACAGGGCTGAAACAAAAGTTGTCCTAAAACATGGACAGTGTGCCAATATTTCTATATGCTGGCTTTGTATCAATACATATAAAGTACTTTCTGGCTTTAAATTTGAAGCCCTCAGAGTGCCGCCATGTTGGTTCGTTTTTCACGGATGAAGAGCAGAAAAAGTTTGGCTGGCGATGCATTTGACGCTCTAGCCACAAAGTCCAGCCTTGTTCATTGTGTCAGTGATGCAGATTGTTGGCCACAAAACGGCAGCACTCACAGTCACATTTCCATGACTTTCCAACATTGATTTTTAACAAACCTGGACCAGAAATCAAGTGAGAATTTGCTGCAAGCCTTTATAAAGAGATTTTTATTATGCCATTCCTGTTGATAAGGTCTGTGATGCTTCCTCACCTAGTACCCCCTTTAAGGCCAGTTCATTTCTTTTCGTTCGAAAGTCATACTGTGATGTTTCACTCTTTGACTATTACTTCAGCAATTAGATTCCAAAAGATGCCCATTTATCGCTGACAATGCTGGTCCTTCTTCTTTAATTACTGCGGGGAGATATTACAGGCAAGAGGATTTAACACTGAAAGGCAGTTCAAGACACACTGCACCTCTGCCAGTCAGTATGCACAAAACACACAACTGTCTCACTCCTCTTTCAGGGTCACAAAACATGTGAAAAAGCATGTCCACCTCATTCTGTAATGTTTCTCTCTCTCTCTCTCTGATTTCTCTCTCGCTCTCTCTCTCTCTCTGTTTTTCTTTCTCTCTCTCTCTCTCTCTCTCTCTCTCTCTCTCTCTCTCTCTCTCTCTCTCTCTCTCTCTCTCTCCAAAGACACATTCATGGCCTCTCCAGGTACATTACTATATGTAACAAACTTGCAAAGTAGACCCTCTTCAGAGGAATGCTGCTGTAGTCCCAACAATGCATGCTATAATGAATGCACTGCATTTCTTCAGCTCAGTGAATGACCTACACACCTTCATTCAACACACACACACCACACACACACACACACACACACACACACACACACACACACACACACAAATGCATGCATGCACAACTGTTCTGATACATCACACCTACAGCACCATTTCTTACGGTCAACAAAATATCCATTTACATTATGCCATCAATGCATGAACACTACACAACAGAGTGAGACACAAAACACAAGCAGCAGCATTCTAGGCAACAAAATCCTAAAACAGCCACTGATTACAACTTCAAAAATACCTTTTGTGACAGGTGTTCCATGGTTGCAATGTGTCACTCTTTCTGCCTTGCAGCTAGTGCAAAGACTGTACAGGCTGTATAAATTATGGAGTCTGGGAGTGATGGCAGGTTTATACAGTCCTTGCAACCACTACCCCAAGTTGAACACACACACAGGCACACAGGCGTGCTTGCACACACACTCACACACACACACACACACACACACACACACACACACACACACACACACACACACACACACACACACAGGCACACAGGCGAGCTTGCACACACACACACACACACACACACACACACACACACACACACACACACACACACACACACACACACATACACACACACACAGGCATACAACACGCACGCACACACACACACACACACACACATACACACACACACACACACACACACACACACACACACACACACACACACACACACACACAGAGGCACACAGGCACGCTTGCACACACATACACACACACGCGCACACACGCACATACACACACACACACACACACACATACACACAGGCACAGGCACACAGGCGCACACGCACACACACACACACACTCACAGGCATACAAATACGCACGCACACACACACACATACACACACAGGCACACTCACACACATACACAAACATACACACACACAGGCATACAAACACACAAAGCATTAAGCACACAGGCACCTTCAAAGCTGGACAGGGACTGCAACGCACAGGTTTAAAATGCATAAAACAGGCTTACAACATATCTGTGCATGTGAGTGACAATTTCACACTGTCCCATTTCAGGACAGCAGTGAAATCACCATCACAATCAGCAGGTGCAACTATGGTGGTGACTGAACAGTCACTGAGTGGACAGTGTCACCGCATGGAAAGTGTGTCAGACTATCTGGAAGCTGACAGTGGTGACTGAGCAGTGTCTGGCCATCCTGAGACTGACAGTGGTGACTTTGGTGACATATCAGACATTGAGCGGACAGTGTCAGGCCATCCTGATACTCAGTGGTGACATATCAGACACTGAGTGGACAGTGTCAGGCCATCCCAAGACTCAGTGGTGACATATCAGACACAGAGTGAACAGTGTCAGGCCATCCTGAGACGGACAGTGGTGACTTATCAGACACCGAGTGGACAATGTCAGGCCAACCCAAGACTGACGGTGGCAACATATCAGACACCGAGTGGACAATGTCAGGCCATCCCAAGACTGACAGTGGTGACATATCAGACACTGAGTGGACAATGTCAGGCCATCCCAAGACTGATGGTGGTGACATATCAGACACTGAGTGAACAGTGTCAGACCATCCCAAGACACAGTGGTGACATATCAGACAGAGTGAACAGTGTCAGGCCATCCTGAGACAGACAGTGGTGACTTATCAGACACTGAGTGGACAATGTCAGGCCATCCCAAGACTCAGAGGTGGCACATCAAACCCCAAGTGGACAGTGTCAGGCCATCCCGAGACTGAGAGTGGTGACCTACCAGACACTGAGTGGACAGTGTCATGTTAGTTAGTAACTGGATTTTAACGTCGTGTCAACCGCACAGTGTCACCTCAGGACAATCAAAATCTGTCATAAATAAACACACATTTCAAAACTCAAGTTAATCCACAAAACCAATCCCTACACAAACATAAAACAAAACATACAAACACAAATCTTCAAAGAGTTAGTCCCTTCAATATTACCCCTGTTAAAAGAGCATACAAGGCTAGCACATGTTGGTATCATTGCCTATTCTGTCTAATTTATCAATACCAGATTAAAAATATAAAAAGGGAATGGACAGAAACAAAAAACAAACAAAAAAACAAATGCTATACCAATGTATAATAGCAAATACCAGTGCCATATGGCAGCAAGCTGCACATACCACCTACCAACTCTCATCTCCTAGTTGCTCAACAAGAGCCATACAAAAAAAATATATATATACCTCTTAACAAAAAAAAAATTGAGAATTTTCTGGAGAAAAAAACACAGGAGAATGGACCACTGGCAGAAAAACGACAAGACAGAAAGAGCAAGTGGACCAGGCAGAAAAACAAGAGAGGAGACATGAAAGAGGAATCAAGTCACAACCCTGAGATTCCAGACAGGCACGAGGGCATCAGACATCCCCAGCCTCCCTTCGAGTCAGCGTGAGGTCATCTGAAGACTGACAGTGATGACTTGTCAGATGCCAAGTGGACAGCGTGAGGTCATCCAAAGACTGATAGTGGTGACTTGTCAGATACGGAGTGGACAATGTCAGGTCATCCAAAGACTGACAGCGGTGATTCATCAGACACCGAATTGACGGTGTGAGGTTATCCCAAGACTAACAGTGGTGACTTGTCAGACACCAAGTAGACAGTGTCAGATCATCCAGAAACTGACAGTGGTGACTTATCAGACACCAAGTGGCCAGTGTCAGGTCATCCAAAGACTGAGAGTGGTGACTTATCAGACACCAAGTGGACAGTGTCAGGTTATCCCAAGACTGACAGTGGTGACTTGTCAGACACAGAGTGGACAGTGTCAGGTCATCCCAAGACTGACAGTGGTGACATATCAGACACTGAGTGGACAGTGTCAGGTCATCCTGAGACTGATGACTTGAGTGGACAGTGTCAGGTTATCCCAAGACTGACAGTGGTGACATATCAGACACTGGGTGGACAGTGTCAGGTCATCCTGAGACTGATGACTTGGACACTGAGTGGACAGTGTCAGGTTATCCCAAGACTGACAATGGTGACATATCAGACACTGAATGGACAGTGTCAGGTCATCCTGAGACTGAGAGTGATGACTTAGATACTGAGTGGACAGTGTCAGGTCATCCTGAAACTGACAGTGATGACTTAGACACTGAGTGGACAGTGTCAGGTTATCCCAAGACTGACAGTGGTGACATATGAGACACTGAGTGGACAGTGTCAGGTTATCCTCAGACAGGTAGTCATGGTGTACAGCATCAGCCCATCCAGAAGCAGACAGTGGTGACTGACCAGTCACAGAGAGGACAGTGTCTGCCACACACAGACTGATAGTGATGGCCGAACAGCCACGCAGCATTGGTCCACTTGCAGACCAGCTGTGTGGCTGAAGGAATCACTGAGTGGACAAGCTACATTTTCAATCAGGAGAAAGCACTGAGTGGACATGCCACATTTCCATTCAGAGGGAAACGCTAAACAAGCCACATTTCCATTCAGTCGGAAAGACTGAGTGAACAAGCCACATTTCCATTCAGAGGGAAACACTGAGTGAACAAGCCACATTTCCTCAGAGGGAAATGCTGAGTGGACAAGCCACATTTTCATTCAGAAGGAATCGCTTAGTGAACAAGCCACATTTCCATTCAGAGGGACAAGCCACGTTTCCATTCAGAAAGAATCGCTTAGTGAACAAGCCACATTTCCATTCAGAGGGAAATGCTGAGTGGACAAGCCACATTTCCATTCAGATGGAAACACTGAGTGGACAAGCTACATTTCCATTCAGAGGGAAATGCTGAGTGGACAAGCCACATTTCCATTCAGAGGGAAACACTAAGTGAACAAGCCACATTTCCATTCAGGAGGAAGCACTAAGTGAACAAGCCACATTCAGAGGGAAACACTGGGTGAACAAGCCACATTTCCATTCAGAGGGAAACGCTGAGTGGACAAGCCACATTTCTATTCAGAGGGAAACACTGAGTGGACAAGCCACATTTCCATTCAAAGGCTGGCAGTGGTGGACACTACAGCAGCACTAATGTTGGTGTAGCCATCAACATGCAAAGGATTCAAGAAAGGAGAACAGGACCATGTCTGCCCTGCACCAAAAAACTGACAATGGCAAACTGCATGAGCACAAGTGACAGCGGTGACAGAACAATCACTGAGTGGACAGAGTTTACAGGCTAGCAGGGATGACTGCAGGCAGTGGTTAAGTCCCTCAGCGTATGGAGAAGTCCACTCGGTGACAGAACAATCACTGAGAGGACAGGGTTTACAGGCTGATGGTGATGAGTGCAGGCAGCTGTTTAGTCCCTCAGCGTATGGAGAAGTCCACTCGGTGACAGAACAATCACCAAGTGGACAGTTTACAGGCTGATGGTGATGAGTGCAGGCAGCAGTTTAGTCCCTCAGCGTATGGAGAAGTCCACGAAGAAGAGCCCCATGTCCAAAGCCACGTGCATGTGGTGGGAGTTGCCGGCCAGTGAATAGACAGGACTGTTGTTCCGCTCTCCGCTGTAGTAAGCCTGGTCACAGAACAGTGCAGGGTTAGTGACAGTTCACCAGCCAGAGAATACACAAGACTGTAATACAGGCATAGAACAAAACACATAGTGAGCAAGTGAACACAGAACAATATACAGTAAGTAATATTTCATACTGTTGCTCCACTCACTGCCATCATAGGCCTGGTCACAGAACAAAATAGTCAGTGATAGTTCACTAGCCAGTGAGTACACAGGACTATTGCTCCACTCTCCACTGTAATGCACGTAGAACTAAATACATAATGAGCAAACGAACACAGAACAATATACATAGTGAGCAATATTTCACGGCTACAGCATACTGTTGTTCTGCTCCCCACTGCTGTAAGCCTGGGCAAGAGATACAGCGCACACTGACGAACACTTTTATGTCAGCTACATCAAACATCAAGTAAACAAAATGTAAACTGTCTACGCTTTCTCCCCCAGGCTAATAAAAAGCAGTACGGTGGCACAGAGCCATGTTAAGCATGATGCAGTATGGTCCCCATGTGGATGGGTGATCATTACATGATAGGCTTTGCAGGCACCCACAGATCTCCCCACAATAAACACTGTGCAGGCTCTACAAATGCACCCTGCTGAAGCAAACACCTCTCATGTCTGTATCCCCAAAATGCACAGTTACAGGCCGACTCTCATGTCTATATCCCCAAAATGCACAGTTACATGCTGTCTCTCATGTCTGTATCCCCAAAATGCACAGCTACAGGTTGACTCTCATGTCTGTATCCCCATAATACACAATTACAGGCGGACTCTCATGTCTGTATCCCCAAAATGCACAGCTACAGGCTGACTCTCATGTCTGTTTCCCCAAAATACACAGCTACAGACCGCCTCTCATGTCTGTATCCCCAAAATGCACAATTACAGGGTGACTCTCATGTCTGTATCCCCAAAATGCACAGTTACAGGCTGACTCTCATGTCTGTATCCCCAAAATGCACAATTACAGGCTGCCTCTCATATCGGTATCCCCGAAATGCACAGCTACAAGCAGTTTGTGGCTGAGCATACAGTTGTTTCCAGACCTGCCACTAAAAGCAGGCACATGCTTCAACCACACCGTGGAAACATGCCGATCAGGAACAGGTGGCACAATACAGCTGATGCAGTTAAAAATGCAAGACTGAAGAACAAATCTATTTAAGTTCCACAAGTGACAGGGGCCCCACGAGGCTATGCATCTGGGCAGTGTTTTTATTTGGACATGGGCTAACTGCAGCATGGCAGAGGCCAAACCACTGCCACTGGAACTGGGCTAACTACAGGACAGCAGAGGCCAAACCACTGCCACTGGAACTGGGCTAACTACAGGACAGCAGAGGCCAAACCACTGCCACTGGAACTGGGCTAACTACAGCATGGCAGAGGCCAAACCACTGCCACTGGAACTGAGCTAACTACAGCATGGCAGAGGCCAAACCACTGCCACTGGAACTGGGCTAACTACAGCATGGCAGAGGCCAAACCACTGCCACTGGAACTGGGCTAACTACAGCATGGCAGAGGCCAAACCACTGCCACTGGAACTGAGCTAACTACAGCATGGCAGAGGCCAAACCACTGCCACTAGAACTAGGCAAACTACAGCATGGCAGAGACCAAACCAATGCCACTGGAACTGGGCTAACTACATGACAGCAGAGGCCAAACTGCTGCCGGAATGCTCATTTCAGTCTGACAGAAAGCTACACTATCTCTTCTTCATCATCTTTCTCTCTTACAGTCATGTAAAAATATTGCATGGTTATTGTGGGAAAATCAAACACTGGGTGACAGGTGTGTGTCTGGCAGCCGCCAGTGACCCATGCATTCTGTTCCCAGGTGGGCCTTCCCCAGTGCTGCAAAAGCTCACCTGCACATGTTCCTGCTGGCGCTTGTCCCACAGTCGGACCAGTCCGTGGCGCGCGGTGCCAGTCAGCATGGCCGACTGACCATCAGTCTGCAGGCAGTACACTGCCGAGTCAAACGGGTCCTCCCACTTGTTGACACTGCCCGCCACAAATTCAGCACAATGTTCAGTGTTAATGCCAGTTCTACTGTGTGTCTGTGTGGTACACAACATACCACTCAGCGAACACAGCACACCACTCAGTGCTAATGCCAGTTCTACTGTGTGCCTGTGTGGTACACAACACTGCATACCACTCAGCAAATACAGCACACCACTCAGTGCTAATGCCAGTTCTGCTGTGTGTCTGTGTGGTACACAACACTGCATACCATTCAGCAAATGCAGCACACCACTCAGTGATAATGCCAGTTCTACTGTGTGTCTGTGTGGTACACAACACTGCATACCACTCAGCAAATGCAGCACACCACTCAGTGATAATGCCAGTTCTACTGTGTGTCTGTGTGGTACACAACATACCACTCAGCACACGCAGCACACCACTCAGTGCTAATGCCAGTTAAACTGTGTCTGTGTAGTATACTGCACAAAATACCATTCAGCAAACACAGCACACCACTCAGTGCTAATGCCGGTTATACTGCAATACATGTATGTGTATGTGATGTGTCTGCATGCGTCTATGTCAAGTGGGTGCATGCGTACATGTATGCATGTATAAGCTAATATATTATTAATATTTTCTGATTTTAATTGGTATTTTGTAGTATTATTTGTTCACTATGGAAGTTTAAAGCAAGTAGCTTTCTCAGATTTGACAAGGCAGAAAAAATTATATCTGAATTTTGTTATTTTAGTCATGATTCGTCTGTTGCGTTATTATTTTCATCTGCCAGCTAATTTTATCGAAGCAATTTCCAATTATTGTGAGTTAAAAATAGATCAGGGTAAAACCCAATACACCATACACCTTTTCTCACTGACTTACATTTTTCTAGAACCTTGCAATACATCATCAAAAGTTAACTCAGCAGAGATGAAAACAATTGGCAACAAAATCAACTGCAATCCGTATGTATTTCTTCCATGACCTGTACGCAGAACTAAGATTTTCCTGTTGTTCTATCTGTGACACCAAAGACATTTTGGTGACATCAAAATGAAACAGGAAAAGAGCGCCCCATGTAACAACGAGCTCATGAAATATACATTAGTGATGGTGTCCCAAAAAGTCACCTTATAAAATCGATATCAAAGCAACCCTATAAAATCAATATAAATTTGATGGTACTGTCATTCACTTTGTTTGTTTCGTTGCAGATCAAATTCTTTTAAACTGCTCCAGGAACACTGGAAGTTTAGCCTGAGAGGGCTAGTTCCTGTAAGACAAACAGCTGGGACCAGGCAAGAACTGACCAGGTGTGCATGCGCAGGTCCCACATACGAAGGTAGGTGTCATGGCCGCAGGTCAGCAGGATGTTGGGGGACTCAAACTTCATGTCCAGCACCCCCGACCCACGTTTGTGTTCATCTCCAAGGTAACCCAGCAATACACCACTGAAACAAACCCATGCAGCTACCATCACACATCTGCCACCCAGTGTCATGTACACACACATGTCGCTCTGATCAAGCATGAAGGGTCCAGCAATGAGTGTGAACTGTACATAAAACCACTGCCCTGATCAGACATGAAGGTTTCAGCGATGAGTGTGAACTGTACATAAAACCACTGCCCTGATCAGACACGAAGGTTCCAGCGATGAGTGTGAACTGTACATAAAACCACTGCCCTGATCAGACACGAAGGTTCCAGCGATGAGTGTGAACTGTACATAAAACCACTGCCCTGATCAGACATGAAGGTTCCAGCGATGAGTGTGAACTGTTCATAAAACCACTGCCCTGATCAGACATGAAGGTTCCAGCGATGAGTGTGAACTGTACATAAAACCACTGCCCTGATCAGACATGAAGGTTCCAATGATGAGTGTGAACTGTACATAAAACCAATGTTTTGATCAGACATGAAGGTTCCAACAATGAGTGTGAACTGCACAAAAATCCAGGTTCCATCACTTAGTGTGAACTGTACCTAAAACCAAAGAATATGATTAATCCCGAACCCTTGCTTGCACTCATCTCACCGGCAACCCAGCAACTCATCACTAAAAGCAGCGTATGTATCATTCTGTTTCTCACAGTGTTCACTGCTGCTACGGTAAACAATGTTATAAAGAAAGAAAATGTTAGGCAAGATCAGACAAGCACCAATGATATAATCATTACGATGCCAAGACCCAAACACACATAAAAGTTTCAAAAGAACGCTAATATGTGTTTGGATCTTGTTTTGCAATGAGAGCAGTCATTCTTGTTTCAGATTTTCATTACAATGTCAGCCTGACAAGCAGACAGCACAGACTCAACAATGGGCCAAAGAACATTACAATGTCAGCCTGACAAGTAGACAGCACAGACTCAACAATGGGCCAAAGAACATTACAATGTCAGCCTGACAAGCAGACAGCACAGACTCAACAATGGGCCAAAGAACATTACAATGTCAGCCTGACAAGCAGACAGCACAGACTCAATGATGGGCCAAAGAACATTACAATGTCAGCCTGACAAGCAGACAGCGCAGACTCAATGATGGGCCAAAGAACATTACAATGTCAGCCTGACAAACAGACAGCGCAGACTCAATGATGGGCCAGAGAACAGACACCCATTTCAAGTGCAAAACCTGGGTAAAACTCTTCTCCTGACTTTCTTCCCTTTATTTCACTCAACTGTGACTCGACATGCCCCTGACTGCTGCAGGGTACTGTTCACCCATAATACACTGGTATTCCAGAGAGAGCATAGCCCTGACATGTTAATTCACATCACCCATAAAACACTGGTGCACCTTCCAGAGGGAGTGTATCCCTGACCTGCTAATTCGCATCCATTTTCACCAGGCAAGTACAGGTAGGTATACCAGCCACATAAACCTTGTGGCTGGGGTGGATTTCCCTTTCTAAATTTAGACCTGAAGCAAAAAATGGCTGCAGATGGTGAGGATGTGGCCTACCTGTTGATGTCCAGCAGTACAATGGCGGGGTTGTTGTAGCATGCAGTGCCCACAGCAACTGCACTGCAATCAGAAGAGAACCAATGTAACATCACCAAGACCTTGTCATAAAATTTTGGCAAAAATCAAATTTTGGTGACGATATTTAAAAAAAATGTTTTAGACTTTAAAATGCACCCGATCAACTGGTGTTATCCATTTGGCAAAACTCAAATTTTGGCGACGATTTAATATATTTCACACTTTAAAAATGCGCCCAATCAACTGGCGTTATCCACTTTTTGATAGCACACTCGGAAAGTGTTCAAATGTACCAGTTTGAAAATGGTGTCTCTTCCACAGCTAAATAAAATTTGTGAAAGTTCAACTATAAAATATTGCACAACTCAGTCAAACCATCCAAAAATGGCTCTATAAGTCTTCTTCATCATCATCATCACTGTCAAGCAAACATATGCATAATTTCAGGGGCAAAAAGACCTATGCATCGATTTTCCCACACACACAAAAAGCCTAACACATCATTATGTCGGCTCATACATTTGCATCAACCCATTCAGAACCCATTCAGTCCCAACTCCACAAACTTAAACCAAAACAAAGAGGAAGAAATTATACAACAGGCAGCATCAGATTATTCAGAAAGCACAGACTTACAAATATCAGTGTGTGGTTATATTAGCATAAAACTTTATCCTGGGGGGGAAGTTTGGCAATGTGTTCAACTTTAAGTTTATTTTTGTATTGTACTCCACCTCCAGACTGGAGGGACATCTATATTATGTCAGGCAACAACAAAAATCCAGCAGAGAACAAAAAACAAAGCTCTGTCACAATAAAACACTTAAAGTAAGTTTGCAAAATACCTCTGTAGCTGCTAGTCCCAACTCCACAATGGCAACCACAAGGGTAAGTAAATTGATGTTTTGCGCTGATGTCTCAATATATTCATAGCCTAAAGACAAGAACTACTCTTATTTGAATAAATCTCCTTATAAACACTTGTTCCATCGCAATTGCAGGGCAAACATGCATAAGCTTCAAAAGCATCTGATCACAGCAGACTACACTTTACCCACACCTTAAACAGACTGTCACCTCAACTTTTATATTGCTAAAATTATTGCCTGTAAAAATAAACAAAGCACAGGTAAATGAAAGTCACTGTCATTAGGTGCTGTTACAGCCAAGAAGTGAAAAACGAAGCTAAGTTGACAAAACTGGTAAATACAGGTAAATGAAAGTCACTGTCATTGTGTGCTGTTACATCCAAAAAGTGAAAAACAAAGCTAAAGTTGACAATCAGCTTGTTAAAACATAATGTAAACAAAACATCTACCATTTTCATTATGTTAAGCCATGTTCACAATATGAGATGAAAAAGCAAAATTCTTCCCCAGTGACTAAGTGAACCAGTGAAAAGGTAGCCTTCAATCACTAAGTCAGCTTATGATTACTATCACATCATCCAGCTTTGAGGCAGAGACAATACTTTTGGTAAAAGACAATGAGAAATTATTACTCAGTGAACCATTCTCACAGAATACTCATGAGCTGAAGTCACCAAGCTAACCAAGGCTTTCAAGCGCAGGCCTCATGTGGCAGAGTGGTATTTTCAGTGTATGATTGTTTTGTCACAGTTTGTGGGCTTGTATTTTGTGCTGATTTAAACTAAACATGGTGCTTAACCTAAACATTTACAGGCTTGATACTGAGTCTTGATTAGTAACTGTATTTAATATGCTGTTTTATTGGATTTTCTCATTAAAATCTGGATGTAGTTTTTGATTATTAGTGCAGTAATTAATGATGAATATTGTCTTTAAAAGGAGTAAATGAATTTGGTCATATTTAGGTAGAAATTATTAATATTTGGTGTCTTACAAACTTATGGTGACAGAGTTCTGTCCCATGCATAGTATAGGATTTTTAACAAGTTCAGAGTTTGTTCTCTTGTTGCAAGTGCAACAAGAGAAAAGCATGAGTTTCATGTTCAGTATGCTTTAGAAGTTCTGAGCTCACAGCTCACTATATATATGATCTAGTGACAGGTTTAGTGGGCAATTACAGACATTATTTCTCTAGAAGGAGCCTTTGTCAAACTGAGAAGGGTGATACATACTTACATACACACGCCGGTCTACAAATAAAACAGTTACGGTTCTCCTTGCTTCGCCTCATTTTTTCCCACGAACCCGCTAGGGGCATACATAGTATACATGCATCGCAACCCGGCAACATTCAGTACAGGTGACAAAATCTCTACACACTCTCTCAATTTCTGCACACCCAGCCTCACTTTCAATTCTACACACACTCTCTCCATTTATGCACACCCAGCCTCACTTTCAATTCTACACACACTCTCTCCATTTCTGCACACCCAGCCCCACTTTCAATTCTACACACTCTCCATTCTGCGTACCCAGCCTCACTTTCAGTTCTACACACTCTCTCCATTCTGCATACCCAGCCTCACTTTCAATTCTACACACTCTCCATTCTGCATACCCAGCCTCACTTTCAATTCTACACACTCTCCATTCTGCATACCCAGCCTCACTTTCAATTCTACACACTCTCTCCATTTCTGCACACCCAGCCTCACTTTCAGTTTTACGCACTCTCTCCATTTCTGCACACCCAGCCTCACTTTCAGTCTCATGACCTGACATGACTTAATTCGTTAAGAACAGCCCACTGCAAAGTGCATGCTAAACAAATCAAACTGAGACACGATTTTTACACTGCAGCTTAATGCTCATGCTGGAGAATCATGCTCATAATCCTGCTACACCCAAGGCCAAAATCCTGCCTAAAGGGTGGGTGGTGACAGTCACTTTAAAAACAAGACTCTAGCTCCTGCCTCCTCAGGGTCCTAATCCAAACTCACCTCTTGCTTGGTGAAGCAGACAAAGACCACACTCGGTCTCCAATGTTGAAACATTTCTTCACTCTCTCTTTGGCATCAGGAAACATGGACAGCACCTGCAGGAGATTCCAGGCCTAAGGTTCTCATGCTCACAAAGGTAACGGCACTAGCATGTAGGCACCAGTCTTAATCATTACACACAAACATGCATTTCTGTCACACTAAACTGGATTAGAACATTAAACATCAAACACGTCAGATGACCTAATTAACTCCATTGTGGATTCTATACAAGCACCTTAGGCCTCACTCTGTTTCAGGCTGCACCCAACTGGGCCTCACTCTGTTTCACTTTCAGGCTGCACCCAACTAGGCCTCACTCTGTTTCAGACTGCACCCAAATGGGCCTCACTCTGTTCCACTTTCAGGCTGCACCCAACTGGGCCTCACTCTGTTTCAGACTGCACCCAACTGGGCCTCACTGTTTCAGACTGCACCCAACTGGGCCCCACTCTGTTTTAGGCTGCACCCAACTGGGCCTCACTCTGTTTCACTTTCAGGCTGCACCCAACTGGGCCTCACTCTGTTTCACTTTCAGGCTGCACCCAACTGGGCCTCACTCTGTTTCACACTGCACTCAACTGGGCCTCACTCTGTTTCAGACTGCACCAAACTGGGCCTCATTCTATTTCAGACTGCACCCAACTTGGCCTCACTCTGTTTCAGACTGCACCAAACTGGGCCTCATTCTATTTCAGACTGCACCAAACTGGGCCTCATTCTGTTTAAAACTGCAGCAAACAGAGGCCTGATGCAGTAAACTGACACGCACATCACCCAAAGTGATATGATCTGACTCAGACCCACTAGACCTAGCTGTATACACTTCACTATTGGTCAGTATGTTGGTTGTACGGTTGTCAGTGTTACTGACTCTGGTGTGTGTGTGTGTGTGTGTGTGTGTGTGTGTGTGTGTGTGTGTGTGTGTGTGTGTTTGTGTGTGTGTGTGTGTGTGTGAGCGTGCATGAGTGTGTCCATGTCCTAAGTTGCTCAGCCAAAAGAGGCATGTTTCGGGGTCACAATCATGTATGCAATTTGGAAAATATGATGCACAACTGAGTTACGCTCAAGGACTGACTACAAAAAACAAGTTATGCATGATGTGCACGCACCAAAACCAAAAACAATTCATGCTGGCACCTGGACAGACAACAGAAGCCAATCTCATGCTTCCAGAATTGCCAAGTTTCCAGCATAACATTGGATGATGCGCAAGGGTATGCGAACCACCCTTAGCCCTACTCCAGGGTGGCCAAATTAATTAACACGGCGTCCAGAAACACTGGCTGGAGGAACTGGCCTTCCATACCACTTTCCTGTGATGCACAGGTCCAGCGTCTACTTTCTGTGGTGCTCTGCAGTACTAAAAAAAAACTGTTCACATAATTATGCTCCGTCATGTTTACCTGGCCCGCCATACCATTTACCTTTGATGCACAGGTCCAGCTTCCACTTTTTGTGATGTTCTGCTACGCTCTGAAGAAACTGTTCACATTTGCTACAAATCATGTTTACCTTGACTGTATTGTCCTTGGATCCCGACACAATGGCATCATCGACAACGTCCACACACTGCGTGTCACTGTAGTGAGCATCCTTCCAGTACAACAGCTGCCTGCCTGATGATGCCTCCCACGTGGTCACGCCTCCTCCTCTGTCGCACACACACAATGCAACACATTTCCTTGAATACACCGTAAATGAAAATCTTTTTTCTCTTTCCTTTTTTACACTCTTGGACCGGGCTTTTGTTGTTGTTGTTGGGGTGTTTTGGGAGTTCTTTTTTTTTTTTTGGAGGTGGGGGGGGGGGGGTAGAGGTAATCACAACTGTCAGAGGTAATCCTTCTAAGTCCATAAGATGTCCTGTGAATTTAAGGTAACAATCCAACAGGTTTCTGTATTGAAGTTTAATCAGTTGCAAATCATCTGCAGACATGCGGCCATCTTTCGTGTGGTTTGCTAGGATGAGTAGGAGTGACTTCCCCCTGTGTATGCCAGTACCTGTGCACCCTTGGCAGAGTACTCCTGCACCATGGGCTCTGTGCAAGTGTGAACTGCGTTGTGGGTGGGGGCCAGTGAGGACACTGCGTGCATCTAAATCATTCTTTTCTTCTTTCTCCCAATCTTTTTGCTGATGTCCTTGTTCCCCTTTGCCTTTACATAATGGCCTGGCATTTTACTCTTATTTAAATGAAACATAAAATGGTTACTGTGACTGTGTGCTCAACTTATGAGTATGATCACATTATTATAGTACATACATTGTTAACCTGTTAATATTATTGTGGATGTGTGTATGATTATGAATGCTCTCAATACCATGCCTCATTGCATGTGTATGCATGTATATTTTACTTGGCACATGGCAATAACGCTATACTGATTGAAATGGACCTGCTTTCCCACAGAAGCCAGCTGTGACCAAGGCCCCTTCTAGTTCCTTTCCTCCTACGTGGTACTCAGGTTCTCTACCTCTAAAGGTAAGAAACTAACACCTCAGTGTGATCCATGACAAGCTGAGATTAGGTGTTTTTTGTTTTGTTTTGTTTTTTTATAACAACCAACAATATCCCTTTCCCCTGCCCCCCAAAACATGCTCCAACCTTCCTCAAGGCCCCACCCCGTCCCTCTCCTACCATTCCTTTCACCCCCCCGGCCCCCCAACCCACCCCACACACAATATGCTCCAACCCTGCTCAACCCCCCCCCCCCCCCCCCTTTCCAGCACCCTCCCCTCTCCCACATCATGCTTTTGATTGCCCCCTGCCCCCCCCCCCCCCCCCCCCAATGCTCCACCTCTCCTCAAACCCCCTGCTGCACCCCACCCCCCCTTTCAGTCCCACTCTCGCTCCATCTCCCCACCCGCCAGACCCCTAAGCACCACTTTATCTGACCTGCAGCCGCTGACTACCATGCCGTTGTTGACAACAAAGCGAGTGACGTCTCCATTGAGGCCGCACAGAGACCCCCATGCGTTCTCACGCAAACGCCCATTGTCCTTGACATCAAACTTCAGGATGACGTTGCCCTTTGACATCCACAGGGTGTTTTCTTCCTTTTGTAGCCATGGCAACAGCCTGAGGAAACACAAATAGCAGGATAGGGATGCTGCTTGTAACCTACATCAAAATGATCATCACTGTTATCTTTGCAGTGTGGGGTTAGAAAAGGCAAAATGCATGTAAACAAGAAGAGCAAATGCTCCAATAAAAAAATAAACTCTTAACAATGTGGGCATCACTGTTACCTTCAAAATAGGCCAGTCATTCAAACTGGTATGAACTGTGTAACTTAGTTCAATCACTTTACTACAGTGCAAAGTCTTAAACTGTAAAACTAAAACATCACTTTGACAGCAGATGAGAAATCTCCAAAGTTAGACTGACACCAATCATCACATTATTATTACGGATAGAAAAACATTATTTTCTATGGGATTCAGAAACCGCTATGTGGTTAAACCAATAATCCATGTCATCACTCACTAGATTAGACATGAAAACTTTTAATGGTCATACCAACTGACTGTATGGTCATAACAAGTCTACAAGACAACCAGCAACTGCAGTACCTGAAGCTGCGTCTCAGGAGCCAGGCCTCACGGCGGTGACCACTCTCCCAGTTCAAGGCCACCCGGTACCGTTCTTTCAAACCAAGCAGGCACCTGCACATGATGGCATCAAAATTCAAATGAATTTGAATCAACAAAAACACAGAGAAATTAACAACAAAAGCAAATGCTTATAAATCTGGCTCACACTCAAAACAGTCACATTATATCTATATTATATATGCACCCATCTTTCTGCCCACCTCTCCTCAGCCCCGAAGGAGGCCAGGGATGTCTGATGTCACCCTCATGTCTGGAATCTCAGGGCTGTCATTTGACTCCCCTTTCCTATCTCCTCTCTTGTTTTTTCTGCCTAGTCCTTTTTTCTCTTTCTGTCTTGTCATTTTTTGCTTAATGGTCCATTCTCCCGACTTTTTCCCATAAAACTCAAATATATTTCATTAAGGGTTAGGATTTTTTGTATGGCTCTTGTTGAGCAGCTAGGAGATGATCGTTGGTAGGTGGTATGTGAAGCTTGCTGCCATATGGCACTGGTGTTTGCCATTATGCATTTATATTTTTAAAAAAATATTATATTGTGTCTGTCCATTCCTTTTTTTATATTTTTCTTCAACCTGGTATCAATAAATTAGACAGAATAGTTGACAACAACAGCATGTCCTAGCCTTATGTGCTCTTTTAACAAGAGTAATACTGAAGGGACTAACTCTTCAAAAATTTGCGTCTGATGTTTGTGTATGCATGTTTTAAGTTTGCAGAGTGATTGGTTTTGTAGACTGACTTGACAGAGGGTTGATATTATATGTGAGAAGAGTTTAGAAATGTGTATTTGCTTATGACTGGAGTTTGACTGTCCGGAGGTGACCCTGTCTGGTTGACAGGACATTAAAATCCAATTACTTCTTCTACTACTACTACTACTACCACCTCTCCTCAGCCATTTCAGTGTTTCCAAGATCTGACAAGTGACATATCAGACAGACCCCCCACCCCCTCCACACACACACACATTCTCTACAACAAATTGCTTCAAAGCATTAGTATCATAGTAATCACCAAAACATTAGTAATGGTCTGTGACCTGTAGACTGAGTGTAAGCCAAAGCCAAAGAAAAAGAAGAACAAAAACAAAGATGAGATTTCTTGCCTGTAATGAGTGTGACAGGTCCACAATTGAAGGCATTATGATGAGTTAAATGTTAAAAAATTAAAAGGAAGATTTTAACGTCTGTCAACCACAAAGTGTCACACAGGACAGAATGTCTGTGATGAAGATTCACTGGTTACACTCCAATGAGTCTGGTTGACATGCCCACAGTAGGCTTGCAAGTCTGTGCAGTGTAGTGTCTGCAGTTCAAAGCAATTAGTATTTCAGTCTTATCCAATCTGATACCGATCTATTGCTGACAAAGAGTGACATGTAGTATTAATAATGATAATGTATTTATCATCATAATAATAATGTACATTTATCACGCATTCATCAATGCCATGAGCATTCACATGATACATATTAACCTAAATATGATGTCTTATATGATGTCTTATACACATGTAGAGCACAGTCCCACCAAAACAACCCACACAAAGCACCATACAGAAAGACAAACAACTCCCCCCCCACCACCCAGACAAACAACCCCCTCAGAGTTGTCAGTTGAGCAGTGTTAAAGGTCTTGTGGGAGTAAATTCCAAATGTGGGGTCCAAAACAAGAGAAGGTGCAAAAGCCAGGAGTCTTGTGTTTGTATTGTTGGAGCATGTGGGTGTCAGAAGAAGAGCATAGTGTATGAGAACTGAGATGGAGTGAAGACATACATGTAGCAGTTCAGTGAGGTAAGCAGGACTAGAACCATTTATAGCACTGAAACACATACTTTTTTTTACAAGTGAGTTTATACTTAATATATTCTGAAATGGGATGCCAGTGCAGTTTTTCCAGGAGAGGTGTTGAGTGGTGATGGCAGGGTGCCAAGAGAATGAGTCTTGCAGCAAAGTTTTGAGTTTTCTGGAGAGGCTGGATGACAGAATTAGGTGTACCCATAAGGACAGAGTTGCAGTGGTCAAGCCGAGAGGATATATAATAGGAAGTAACAAGTCTTGGCTGTGCCTTCAGTGAGAAACCTGCAGATTGAACTAATGCATTTAAGCTCTATATAAGCAGTCTGACATATTTTTATGACATGCTTCTTCATAGACAGTTTTGAGTGATTCAGTTCATGGTTCATCTTTGGTAATGGAGTCATATTGCTGTTGTTACATGGGTGTGATACACTGACAGTGATTCAGTTCATGGTTCATCTTTGGTAATGGAGTCATACTGCTGTTGTTACATGGGTGTGATACACTGACAGTGATTCAATTCATGGTTCATCTTTGGTAATGGAGTCATATTGCTGTTGTTACATGGGTGTGATACACTGACAGTGATTCAATTCATGGTTCATCTTTGGTAATGGAGTCATACTGCTGTTGTTACATGGGTGTGATACACTGACAGTGATTCAATTCATGGTTCATCTTTGGTAATGGAGTCATATTGCTGTTGTTACATGGGTGTGATACACTGACAGTGATTCAATTCATGGTTCATCTTTGGTAATGGAGTCATACTGCTGTTGTTACATGGGTGTGATACACTGACAGTGATTCAATTCATGGTTCATCTTTGGTAATGGAGTCATAGACTCATACTGCTGTTGTTACATGGGTGTGATACACTGACAGTGATTCAATTCATGGTTCATCTTTGGTAATGGAGTCATACTGCTGTTGTTACATGGGTGTGATATACTGACAGTGATGATAACTGAGGGTGAACCAACACCAAAAGACATTCCTTAAGCTTTTGTTTTACTTGGGAATAGTAAAATTATTATGTATTCAGTTGTCTGACAATAATTACCATTTTGGCTCTTTAGCTGAAAGCATTTGGTTCGCAATTCCCTGCCTTTTGTTCGTTTGTTTTACTAGAAACTGCACTGCAAGTTTCATCGCTCTCCGGACTACAACACCAACCTTACCTGCTGTTGCATGATCGAAGCACAGTGTGCTCTCTCTCATGGGGCAGCCATACACTGTCCTCTGATGCCAGCTGTCTGAACCGTTGGCAAACCTGGCACAATTTGCACAGAGCTTTGGGGCTGAGATACTGAAATATAACATAAAGCACATCATCTGGCAGTCCCAGAAGTGAGCTGCCATCGTTTGTGCTAGTGTCTGAATCGTTCGCATTTCGATTGGGGGATCTCTCTCTTCGCCTTCCTCGATCAGGGCGTCTGCGCCGCGAGAGACGGGCTGACCCGGTGTTTTGGTTCGTTCTTTCCATTTCCGTCCAAAATGTTGTGTGAAACAAAAGCGTGGTGAATCTGAACTTCTTCTCAACGGTAACTTCTTGACCATTTTAAACTGTCTCACTGTTTAAAAATAGATTTATAAAGGTGGTGTTGCAACAACACTCTCCATGTTATGAAATCCGTGACGACGAAAGTAAAAATATATCTTCATGACTAGAACGCAAATTTGGTCATCATATTTGTGAACTTCAACTTCTAATTAATTTCTTCTTTGTATGCTGAACTAAAAATACATGTTATGTTAGTCATTTCCTAGTTATGGTTATCTGTTATCGTGAAGGATTTTTAATGTCCCTTTTCGTAAATGAAGAAGTTGAATCGAAATGACTGTAATTTGACGTCATCGTTTTGTGTGCACATTCTTTGCAAAACATTCTAATGTCGTAAACAAACGAGTACAAAAATGTTACTAACAAGACCATGTAACCTTCCAGATATATTTATTTTACTTTTTAAAAGTGATTGTGAATTAATTAAAACTAAATAGGTCGAAACGTGCTGTGTCATACTGGACCTTGACCTCTCTTAGACGGCCTTGACATCAAAAGCAAAACATCGGAAGAATTATGGAAGAGGGTGAAAGGAACAACAAACATCTATTTAACTGCGATATCCTGAAGAAAAACAGTACGATTATATTGCTTGCAGAGAGACTGTGCAAACTGTTTGACACTGGAAGCTGTTGATTGTTAGGAAAAGAATTATGAGAACGAAGTATTGATAATGATATAATGGCTCATTCTTTGGATGGGCCGGATTCTTTTAAGTTGAAATCATCCCTGTCTTGATTAGAATGTTCTGCTAATAGTATTAAAGACCGACAGATCCCAGTTCTCGTTTTGTTAGGCTGTTATGTTGATATATGGGTAGAGCACTAAAACTGGTTGTAGCGGTGAAATCTAGTTGTTGAACTCGTTGGTTATTGATAGTTTTTATCTGAGTAAGTGAATTGCAGGTTCTGTCACGTCACACGTCGCGGACAGTCACACACACACACACACACACACACACACACACACACACACACACACACACACACACACAATGAAGGAGAGACAGTTACACCAAGCCTATTGAAATTTTCCTCATGAATTAAGTACTATTACTAGCAAATAATCTTACTTTCACTCTCAAGTGCTCAAAACAAAATACCATAATGACACCACTTTGTTGAACCTCCAACATTCAGTGTAAACCCAGTTCTTATTTTATCCACACAAAAAGAAAGAAAAAAACTCTGTAATCTGCAGACTGACCAGCAACAGATTGTGCATTTTACATTACTCTCAGGACTACAACACTGACCATACCTGCTGTTACATGATCAGAACACTGTGTGTGTGTGTGTGTGTGTGTGTGTGTGTGTGTGTGTGTGTGTGTGTGTGTGTGTGTGTGAGTGTAAACACAGTACTAATTCTGTGCACACAAAACAGAAACAACCTGCTGCTATGCATAATTTGCAGGCTGACCAGCAACAGATTGTGATGCCAGATGCAGCAGCTGGAGGCTGCAGTGGTGGATCCACCAACTGCACGCTGCCCAGGATGGACCTGAGACTCACCATCTCCACCCTGTCCTTTAACATGGCTCTGCCCCTGCTGGGTGTTGGTCTGGTCACGCTGCTGCTCAGCCTCTGCTTCTGCTGCTACCTCTGCAAGTCAGTCATTGTCTGTTCAGTGTTTGCAAGCCAACCCTAGTATAATCTTCTTGACATCAACAGTGATGCAACATTTTCAGAGCTCTTTGTACAATATGATGAGTGAATAGAAAAAAGTTAAATACAGAAATTATAATAGATGCATGCAGATAAAGCAAACCATTCAGAAAGAAAGAAAATAATGTACAATGGGTGTGGACAGCCATAACTTATACACTACGTAAGTATGTATAGTATAAGTCTGCAAGGCCTTCACTGTTCCCTACATCTACTGCTAGTACTACTAGTGCTACTACTACAGAATGTTTTGGTTTGGAATATTACACCTTACTGTATGAGTCCATGTCAGTGGTGTGGTAGAGATGCAGAAACAGCAGCAGTAAAGGCAGAAACTGAGAATCAGGCATCAGACAATCAGTCTTGCTTCACTGGTAGCTCACAATCTGAAACACTGAAATAGTGTGCATTCTGGTATATCAGTCAACTGTATACTTGGTCTCTGGGTCCATTTGTGTGCGTTGTTCTTGAACACTACCACCAGTACCAGCCATGATTGATTCAGTGACTGTCTTCTTTTTCAGGCTGAGGAGACAGTCCCACGATGAGCAAGGTTACAGGCAGGTAAGGCATTGGTTTTGATCACTAGACCTACAGCAACTAACACCAAGGATGGAGATTCCCAGAAACTTTCCACAAACTTTACTGTTTCCCTGTGATTTTTACTAGGGACTGTGAGTCAACTTTACTGTTTTCCCATGATTTTCACTGGGGACCACTGAGTCACAAACTTTACTGTTTCCCTGTGATTTTTACTGGGGACTGTGAGACAACTTTACTGTTCCCCCATCATTGTTTCCCTGTGAGTTTTACTGGGGACCATGAATCACAAACTTTACTGTTTCCCCACAATTTTCACTGGGGACTGTGAGTCACAAACATTACTGTTTCCCCATGATTTTCACTGGGGACTGTGAGTCACAAACTTGACTGTTTCCCCATGATTTTGACTGGGGACTGTGAGTCACAAACATGACTATTTCCCCATGATTTTCACTGGGGACTGTGAGTCACAAACTTGACTGTTTCCCCATGATTTTGACTGGGGACTGTGAGTCACAAACATGACTATTTCCCCATGATTTTCACTGGGGACTGAGTCACAAACTTGACTGTTTTCCCATGATTTTCACTGGAGACTGTGAGTCACAAACTCCTGTTATTGCTTGACACTGACTTGGATAGATCAGGGTAACCATATATACTACATATTTCATCATGTATCCCAATCGGGTAAATTTATCACCAATAAAAACATTTTTTAGTAGTTCTCCATTATGTTTGTACCAATGTTGTGCACTTGAATATGCTTCCAACAGTCAACAATGTGATACAGTCTTGCTGACAATGATACTAAAAATCATAATAATAATAATAATGAGTTCTTATATATTTTTATACATGCTATTTTTCCACTGGAGCACATTGCCTATTATTAGAAACAAATTAAATAGAATCATAGTCAAAAACTCTCAAACACAAAATAGTAAAAACAGTAACAACACATGCACACATGCACACTCACACACACACACACGCACGCACGCTCGCACGCACACACACACACACACACACACACACACACACACAAAGGAGGAAATTGGTGTAAGGGGAAATGGAAAATGTAACATAATAATTTTATGTAAGGATTATGTTGAGCATCTTGTGTACATTTCTTTAAAAATACACAGAGGAAAATGCTTGAAACAAACAATAAATGTTGTCTGTAATTGTACTGTGGTTATCATCTAGATGAAGGAAACTGAGTGAAGTTTTAGTTTGCACATGTGTCTGTTCACATTAGATTTGCTGTTTTCTGTTTTTTCATACTGGGTATCACTGATGCTTAACATTTGTCTGCAAGTCTGTTCTTTTTCTGTTGTTCTTTCCAGCTGAAATATTCTGCACACAGTAAAAGGATGAAAAATGACGTAAGTATACAGCAGTGATATGAATATAATAATATATATTTATTGATATAATGCCAAAATGGGGCTTGTTTTATCCCCACCCCTACCCCCCGGCCATAATGAAGTTGGAGGGGGGTCACCTCATCTGTCTCTTGAGGTTCTCTCTCTCACAGGCGCGCGCGCACACACACACACACACACACACACACACACACACACACACACACACACACACACACACACACACACACACACACACACACGCAGTTTTTAGTACACACACACACACAGAGTCATACACATGCATAAGAGTTTCTTTTAAATGCCAGCCAGGTTATTAGGTTATTTTGTCAATAGAGAGTGGATCAGATTTCACAAGCGCACTTGATCAAGACAGTGCATGACTATGTGTACATACCCCAGAGTCCCCCCACCAGAGCCTAACGTATTCATTTAGCATCGTTTAATATGACAATGAAAATAAAATTCAAAGATTGAAATTGAGTAACTTATCACTAATACTGTTTATGCAGAGACTGCAACTCATTGCAGACAATGTGTATGCCCAACTGTGTTTTTCTGCAGATGTGTCCAGTCTGCTTGGAGGAGTTTGAGAGTGCAGAGAAGCTTGCTGTGTGTCCTTGTCACCATGGCTTCCACGTCAAGTGAGTACTCTTCACACTGCTGTCTTGTACTGATACAGCACATTGCTCAAATGGGTGTGGCTTATGTGGACAGCACTTGTCACACTTTGCTGAGATGGGTGTGGCTTATGTGGACAGCACTAGTCACACTTTGCTGAGATGGGCCTGGCTTATGTGGACAGCTCTTGTTACTCATTGCTCAGATGGGTGTGGCTTATGTGGACAGCACTTGTCACACTTTGCTCAGATGGGTGTGGCTTATGTGGACAGCACTTGTCACCCTTATGTGGACAGCACTAGTCATACATTGCTCAAATGGGCATGGCTTATGTGGACAACTCTTGTCACTCATGGCTCAGATGGGTGTGGCTTATGTGGACAGCACTTGTCACACATTGCTCAGATGGGTATGGCTTATGTGGACAGTGCTTGTCACTCATTGCTCAGATGGTTGTGGCTTATGTCAACAGCATTTGTCACACATTGTTCAAATGGGCATGGCTTATGTGGACAGCGCTTGTCACTCATTGCTCAGATGAGTGTGGCTTATGTCAACAGCATTTGTCACACATTGTTCAAATGGGCATGACTTATGTATACTGCACTTGTCACACTTTTCTCAAATGGACACAGTTTATGTGTACAGCACTTGTCACACTTTGCTCAAATGGGTGTGGCTTATGTGTACAGCACTTGTCACACTTTGCTCAAATGGGTGTGGCTTATGTGTACAGCACTTGTCACACATTGCTCAAATGGGTGTGGCTTATGTGGACAGCACTTTCACACATTGCTCAAATGGGTGTGGCTTATGTGGACAGCACTTTCACACATTGCTCAAATGGGTGTGGCTTATGTGGACAGCACTTTCACACATTGCTCAAATGGGTGTGGCTTATGTGGACAGCACTTGTCACACATGACTCAAATGGGCGTGGCTTATGTGGACTGCACTTGTCACACATTGCTCAAATGGGTGTGGCTTATGTGGATGGCACATGTCAGACATGGCTCAAATGGGTGTGGCTAATGTGGACAGCACTTGTCACACATGGCTCAAATGGGCGTGGCTTATGTGGACTGCACTTGTCACATCACTCAAATGGGTGTGGCTTATGTGGACTGCACTTTTCACACATTGCTCAAATGAGTGTGGCTTATGTGGACAGCACCTTGCTGAAGATCAAACCAACATGGCTGTGCCCTTCTGTTGCATAAATATTGATTGACCAGCTACCTGTACAAGTCTGCAAATGGAAAATATTTGGGCATTTTCTACATTTTCAGACCAACTTGTGTATTTGCTGGAGATCCCTTTTTATAGGGTAACTTTTATCCTTCATGAGGTGACTAATAATAATGATAACTGTACAGTTTTACAGCACTAACCCCTTGACCCTAGGTGCTTTATGAGTAAAAAACAACCATAGATCAGGCTTTTATGCAGCTATAGGTACTTATTCGAAAGACACCTAACACACATTTTATAAGTATGCATGAATGCACATGTGCTCACTCACACACAACATATGCACACACACACACACACACACACACACACACACACACACACACACACACACACACACACACACACACAGGATCAGATGAGGGGGGGGGGGGGATGTGGAAGATGAGCTAAAAGAGCAAGCGTTATTGTTATTACAGTAATAATAATAATGAATACTTAGAGCACCTAACCCGCACAGGCCCTAAGCACTTACACGTTCTTTACAAGTACATATATTGTCAAAATTCAACGCATACAACATGAATGGACACACACATGCACACACACACACAGAGACTTGCACACGCATGCATGCGCGGACACTCTCACACACACACACACACACACACACACACACACACACACACACACACACACACACACACACACACACATGTTGCATATCAGGGCAATGAGACTGAAGAAAAGGTTTTTAAAAAGAGAAAGGTTTTCAATGAAGATTTAAAAGAGCTGACAGAGGTAGAATGGCGGTCAGAAACAAGGAGTTGGTTCCAGATAACTGGAGCCTGGTAAGAGAAAGAGCGCTGACCACAGGATTCTTTGTTCGGAAGGATGGTATTCTGAACACTCGGGTTATCATTAACTTGATTAAGAGGTAAGCAGCATTTTCCTTCCAGATGTCTGCAGCAGTGGCTGAATCAGCACAACACGTGCCCGATGTGCAAGACCTGCGTCACCAGGCAGGCAGGGGAGACAACAGGCCTCATCACCAGCACTGTTTGATAGCGGGCCCTTGATGGTGCTGGGATGTTGCCTCTCTGCTTCGACTGCTTGCAGTCGATATGTGACCCGTGGTGGTTTGTAATGTCAAACCATTGCTGCCAATCGACATATGACCCCTGGTGATTTATGACGTTCCACCATTGCTAACAATCAACATCCAACTCATGGTGGTTTGTGACATCACACCTTTGCTGGCAAGCCACATACGACCGCTTCCTGTTTGTGATATCACACCATTGCTGGCAATTGATGTGATCTATGGTGATTTGTGGTGTTTCACCGTCACTAGCAATCAACAAGACCTACAGTGATTTGTGGTGTTTCACCATTGCTAGCAGTCAACAGGGCCTGTGGTGATTTGTGGTGTTTCACCATTGCTAGCAGTCAACAGGGCCTATGGTGATTTGTGGTGTTTCACCATTGCTAGCAGTCAACATGCTAGCAGTCAACAGGGCCTATGGTGATTTGTGGTGTTTCACCATTGCTAGCAGTCAACATGGCCTACAGTGATTTGTGGTGTTTCACCATTGCTAGCAATCAACATGGCCTACAGTGATTTGTGGTGTTTCACCATTGCTAGCAATCAACACGACCTACAGTGATTTGTGGTGTTTCACCATTGCTAGCAGTCAACAGGGCCTGTGGTGATTTGTGGTGTTTCACCATTGCTAGCAGTCAACAGGGCCTGTGGTGATTTGTGGCATTTCACCACTGGCATTGCTAGCAATCGACATGACCTATGTTGATTTGTGGCATTTCACCATCACTAGCAGTCAACATGACTTTATGGTGCTTTATCACATCGCACCATTGCTGACACTGAACACACGACCGATGGGGATTTGTGTTGTGTTACCCCTGCTGGTAGTTATTTTTATAACAAGATAATTATAATTCATGGTGAGTTGCATTGTCCTGCCATTGCTGGAAATTAATTGACTTACAGCTCATGGTGAATTGTGATGTGACCTTTGCAGGTAAACAACCCAGGAAGTTTGTGATGTTTTGCCGTTTCTGGAAATTACTTTGTGTATTCAACCCAGTGGTTTGTGATGTCTTAATTACCATTGCTGGCAACTGTTTGTGTATATGACACCCAGTGGTTTTGCCATTGCTGGCAACTATTTGTGTATATAACCCCCAGTAGTTTTGATGTTTGGCCATTGCTGGCAACTGCTTTTTGTATATAACCTCCATGTGGTTTTGATGTTTTACTGATGCTGGCAGTTTGGGTGTATCACTCCCAGTGGTTTGTGATTGTTTGCCATTGCTGGCAATTGCTGTATGTATGACCCATAGTGGTGTTCTCCCATTTCATCATTACTGGCAAAAGTACTTGCCAGTGATAGAAGAAAAAAAAATCCATCATGATTGTTTTGTTTCTCCCATTTATGGTAATGGGCAAAATCCCATGAGCAGAATCTATTGCTGATCAACATTTGCAGCATACAGAAGTGTTATAATGGTGTTGACCTGTTTCAGGGAGCCCATGTGGCTGTATTTTGTAGGAAAGCAATTGATACTTGTCATGAAACATAGAAATGATTCTAGTATACAATAGTCCCCTCCCCCAGGGTATAATAAAATCCTTGATTTTGAGTTTTTAAATTGATCTCTTGTAACTGTTAGACAAAAGATATTTTGAGAAGACCAGTTACACCCTTGTAACAAAGTTGGGTGGGGTTATATTGGAATCTCCATGTCTGTCTGTTGTCTTTAAGACAAGATGGCTTGTACTGCTGCTTTTTAGGTGGAGGGCTGTATCTTGTAGCAGAACAAAGCTACAAGGAAAGAGGGGACAGTTCAGTCAGTTTCCCTCAGCAGAATTTGTGTATTGCAGAAGTTGATCTTCAAGGGTTCCACTGCGTGCTGCATCTCATTTAGTTACATTTGTATACTACTAACACTTGTCATTTTTCTTTCATTTGGTTCCTTGGCTCTGTATGTGTGTATGTGTGTGTATGTATGTGTGTGTGTGTGTGTGTGTGTGTGTTTATGTGAGTGTGTGTATGTATGTGAGTGCGTGCATGTGTGCGTGCATGCATGTGCATGCCTACAAAAGAGACTTGGGAAAATACCAGTGTAAATATTTGTAAAACATTTACATCTCAGTTGCAGTGTGATTATGTATGTATGCCTGATGTTGTGATACTGACAAACTGAAGTCTGTGTTCAGCTTGTAACTAAGCTCAGAGAAAAGAATTGTAATAATGGTCTAACAAGAGAAAGAATTGTAATAACTAATAATGGTCTGACAAGAGAAAGTTTATCTGTGTTTAACTGTTTTCTCGACACATTGAAAAAGAGCTGGCACTCCAGATTGCATCTTCCTATGAATCAGAACTACTTCCATGACAGATTTTAAATGTTAGTAACTCAGTAGAGATGCTGTTAGTAACTCAATGAAGCCCTTTGGCCAAGGGATGAGCGCTGAAGGAGTCAGGTACGTTAACTTTGTATGACCTAGAGTGTTTACGTAATATGACTAGTAGTGTAGTTGTATAAATGTGTAGGTACTCTACATAGAATGTGTCCCCTCTTCCACATATTATCCTCAGGGCTTTTTGTAAATGCCTTGCATTCATGCAAGATGGGCTGCCAGACATATCCTTTATTTTTTGTTACAGCATTACCTTTTTACTGTTGGAAGCAAGCTTTTACTGGACTTCCAAGTTCGAAGAATATTGTAATTAGTATATAATTGTAATTATGCATCATCCAAGTTTTTTTCCTGTCCTTCGGTGCTTACCTCATTGTATGTTTTATTGTTGTGTGTGTGTCTGTCTGTCTGTGTTTTAATGTTGGAGACTGTAGGAAATCTGGTGCCTTCTTGCAACTGGCTTGCATTCAAATTTCCATTGTTTACTTATTTGTTCTGTTGATGTTATCATGCTAGTTTTTACTTCTACTCATTTTTGCAAATGAATCACCACTTTATGTGCAGCAAGCAAGCACAGACTGTACAAGGAAATGAGGAGGAACCTGTTGTTATGATATTGTTAGTGAACCATTAGAACCACATAACTCAGTGAGTTGGAGATTTTTCAATTTTGAAGACCTTACTTTCTGACACATATTTATGAAGACCTCAGTCCCAGATAATATTATTATTAAATAATTTCCTTTAAAATCATGTGCAAACCTTGCAAGTCACATTTAAGAAGAAATCAGTTTAAGATTTTATACAAAACAATTATGTGCTCTTTTTTTTTCTTTTTTCTTTGCAGAGAATCAACAACAAAATGTTTGTTGTTCAGAGTTTTTATTGGAATATATTTTAATTTGTTTGCAGTCACAGAACTTTTCATGCTTCTGAAGATTGTCAGCCTCAGTCATGTAATTATGGTGCCAGCCCCAACTTTTGGTACAAGGTCACTGAACTGGTGGCAAACAGTTTCAAAAGTTCCGGAGTCAGTCCAGAGCAAAGTTATCAGGAAGGTGGGCGGTGGAGGGTACGGATGCAACTTCCTGATTTTTGACTCAAATAAGCTTTCATTGACAGGGATTTTGTTGTTGCTGCAATTGCAATCCAGAAGAAATCCTCATGTAGAAGAATGAATATGTTCAGAAAAATGCTGAGGTTCTAAAACACATTTTTGGTGTTTTTATAAACTTGAAATTTTTGGTTAGTTGGGAGGTACTATTCAGTCAATGGTGACATCATATGCAAGGAACAAACTGGGTGGAAACAGCCACTGTGTGGTCTGTGTGGTATATTTGTATGTACCACCCTTTTATTTGTGTGCATTTTCTTAGTCAGTAGTTATTATAAGAAATGAGCTCTGTTGAAAATATTGAGTAAACGGTGTACGTTTACTACTGCACCATTGTCCAATCCCACTGTGCCTTGTACATTGTAGTTACACAGGTATTTGCTATTCCCAGTGCAAAAAAATCAAATGTTTTGCCATCTTTTAAACTGCAGTAGACATAAATCAACTGGGTGCATTTATTCCTTCTTCTTTTTTCTTTTCTTTTTTAAATTTCTTTTCGGGTATTGCTTGTGGGAAAAGATGCAAAAGGGTGTATTGTTTCAGAGTTGTGCGTTCACATAAGTGGTAATTCTGCGTAATTCTTGAAAGGCATTTTCTTTGAGCATTGTGATATATTCATATTGTGAAATAAAGACCTCTTATTTTCATGTTTTATCTATCATCAATTTTATTTAGTTTGATATTTTTTTCTATTAGTTTCTATTAGAACGAGTGAAAGAGTGCCTGCACTAAGACAGCATCTTCAGTTCAAAACAGCCAAGCAGTTGAGGTGTTACACCTTCTACACTAGTGTTTATTAGAACAAGTGAAATGGTGCCTGCACTAAGACACCTTCAGTTCAAAACAGCCAAGCAGTTGAGGTGTTGAACACCTTCTACACTAGTGTTTATTAGAACAAGTGAAAGGGTGCCTGCACTAAGACACCTTCAGTTCAAAACAGCCAAGCAGTTGAGGTGTTGAACACCTTCTACACTAGTGTTTATTAGAACAAGTGAAATGGTGCCTGCACTAAGACACCTTCAGTTCAAAACAGCCAAGCAGTTGAGGTGTTGAACACCTTCTACACTAGTGTTTATTAGAACTAGTGAAATGGTGCCTGCACTAAGACACCTTCAGTTCAAAACAGCCAAGCAGTTGAGGTGTTGAACACCTTCTACACTAGTGTTTATTAGAACTAGTGAAATGGTGCCTGCACTAAGACACCTTCAGTTCAAAACAGCCAAGCAGTTGAGGTGTTGAACACCTTCTACACTAGTGTTTATTAGAACAAGTGAAATGGTGCCTGCATGCACTAAGACATCTTCAGTTCAAAACAGCCAAGCAGTTGAGGTGTTGAACACCTTCTACACTAGTGTTTATTAGAACTAGTGAAAGGGTGCCTGCACTAAGACACCTTCAGTTCAAAACAGCCAAGCAGTTGAGGTGTTGAACACCTTCTACACTAGTGTTTATTAGAACTAGTGAAAGGGTGCCTGCATGCACTAAGACATCTTCAGTTCAAAACAGCCAAGCAGTTGAGGTGTTGAACACCTTCTACACTAGTGTTTATTAGAACAAGTGGAAGGGTGCCTGCATTACGATGACATCTTTAGTTCAAAACAGCCAAGCAGTTGAGATGTTCAACACCTTCTGTCAATTTAAATTTTAATGAGAAGGGAAAAATATTATTTCATCAAATATATGTATAAAAACAACACAATTTTTACAAATTCGCAACACAGTCCTCTTAAACATGCTGAAAACAAGACACCAATTTTTTTTAATATTTCTGTATCCTTTTTTTATTTTTTTACTGGAATTCTCTGTGAGTGCAGGTGATGTGTTGGGGGAGGGGGTGGTAACAGTAGCTGTCCAGTACCAAACAAGTCGGTAATAACAAATAACATCATTAGCGATAAATTAAAACATACGTTAGTTAATGGGATGGGGTATATAAATGCACATCATTAACAATAACCAACCTCCATTTAAGAAAGTAACAGATGTCCAAAAAAGCATGCCAGTCATTTAACATGTAATTGGTCATGGAACTGGCACACAAACATACAGGGTATGCTGGTTTTTAATCTTTACTGTAGTTTGCTTCTGACGACTTGGTCAGTCATATATATGGATGTCTCAGGTACCCAGACATTTTGTACAAAAGGCAAAATCACCAGATATCCAAATACCGATTTGTGCATCATTGGTTATTTTTCATTTATGAGAGAGAAGCATGAATAATCAAAATGTGTGCTCTCTGCATTATTTCTTCAAACCGTCTTAATGTACAAAGATAGTGTAGTGCACAGCTGAGTGTTTGAAGTTTCATGGATGAATTGAAAGAGTTAGCAGCATTTCAGTACAACGTTACCAGCATTTCAGTACAACGTTACCAGCATTTCAGTACAACGTTACCAGCATTTCAATACCTTACAAGTCCTCCAAACATGATTGTGGATCTGGAAAGATAATGCCTGGGGGAAGAATCAAAACAATAAATTGCATGTCTGCACATTTTAAACTCATTCACATCATCCAAATTTAATTTGTACAGACAAAAACAGATGATTTCATTGCTTAACCATGAAAAGGCATAAAAGCATGAGACAGACTCACTACCTGATCCCATTCTCCATGTCAAAAACTGGACAAAAAGCAGGGTATATTTTTTCCTAACAGCTTGGCTTCTTATTTTCAACCAGCCACTTTCCTTTGCCTCCAACCCTGAAGGACTAAAATCTGGATTAAATTTCACTTTACCCATTGAATTAATGATTGACTCACTTGGGTTGAAACCGTGCCACAGGATGCAATAGCAGATGCAAGTTGGATTCGAAATTCAAAATAAAATTCACACTGCATAAAAGATGCATTTTAAAACAGTCTTTTATCTTCATTTAAATAATGATATTGTTTTACATGTAGCCTCCTTGGACAAATCCTGCTGTGAGAAGGCTTGTGCCTTTAAAAAGAACTATTATGGAAAACATAATTTCTAAATGTGTAATGAAACAACATTTGATCATTCCAGATTAGCTTTGGAATACATTACACAAGGTTTGTTCATTCCAACAGTCAATAGATAATGGCTACAGTGGCTGAAGCGATCAATCAATTTTCTGTAGCAATTCAATTTCAATCATAAATCAGTTTTCTGTAACAATTCAATCAGCTATCTGAGCATTATAACTACAAACAAATCTCTAAGTTATGAATTCAAATTACAAATTGCCATAAAAAAATAATATAAAACTTTGTGACTATCACCAACAACAACAAAAAAGCACAATTTTGTAAAAATTAGAAATTGCATTTCAATGTTCCATCAGCCACACAGGGTCACCTTAGCACAATCAAACTCTGTCACAAGCAAACACACACTTCAAAACCTCTCTCAGATATACAAACCTTTCTAAAGTCAGTCTACAAAACCAGTCCCTACACAAACATAAAACATACTTATAGTTATACAAACATCAAACACAATTTATTTAGGAGTTAGTCCCTTCAATATTACCCATGCTGAAAGAGCACGTAAGGCTAGGACTTGCTGGTATCATTGACCATTCCATCTAATTTATCGATACCAGATTTATTATATATTTTTTAAAGGAACAGAAACAATAAAAAATATTTTTTATATAAATGCATAAGGAAAATACCAGTGCCATATGGCAGCAAGCTGCAGATACCACCTACCATCTCACAGCTGCTCAACAAAAGCCATCCAAAAAAGCCTAAGTCTTACTGAATTTTTTTGGGAGAATTTTCCAGGAAAAGTCATGAGAATGGACCATTAGCAGAAAAAAATGACAAGACAAAAAGAGCAAGAGGACTAGGCAGAAAAATGAGAGAGGCCACAGAAAAGAGGAGTCAAATGACAGCCCTGAGATTCAAGACACGGGGAGACATCAGACATCCCCGGCCTCCCTTTGGGGTTTCTGTAAAAGAAAAGAAAAAGTTACTATCCTATGTCCAAATTTAACATCATGCACCAAAATCAGCTTTGAAATGAAACACACACACAAAATTATCATTTTGGTAAATAAAAAAATAATTAAAAAGCACCTCAGTGGCAAGACCTTCATGTATATTAAACAAAATCCCAGCATAAAGGACATAGCAATACCTTGCACAATTTGTGTTTGAATGCTGAAGCTTCTAGCTTCACAGAGGTGCAGTGACCAGTGCAGTGTCAAGACACTGGATTTTGGAGATCAAGATGACATGGGTCCCAATCCCAGATCAGGAAGTAATTTTCAGCAGGTATGGGATCTCTCCCCCACACACACAAAACAGTGGAAGAGCCGAGTTTGGGAATGGGGGCAGCAGGATCTTGCCTCTGTGCAATGTATGAAAACGCTGACTCTTTTTTTTCCCCCACCATTTGCTGTGGTGATGGTCAGCTTCCAAAGTTTTCTCTCAAGTCCCCCCCCCCCCCCCCCCCCCAACCAACAGAGATGGAGGAGAGAGAAAAAAGTTAAATGGAACTGTAAATCAACTGGATGGACAGCACCACTGTGACTGCTGGCTTTCTGGGGGAATCAGTCTAAATTTCCCCTCTGTCTTATTTGGGACAATAATGTATACAACAACAACACCCCTGGGAAGAAAAAAACAACAACACACACACAACAAAACAAAGAAAATGAATAAACTGCAAAAAAAAAAAAAAAAACTCCAGCTCTCTGGAGCACTTGAACACATGAAAGTGGATGTCTACAACTAGTACAAGGAACCACATTGTTAGCAGACACAAACTCAAAACTCATCTCCAACTAAGGGAACTATAACTGAGAAAGCTGTGCATGTAAAAGTACTGAGCAGAGCTCAGAAGCTGTGTGAAAGTCGAGGTGGCCGTCCTGGGCTCCCATCCCTAATAAGCCTACGGTTTCTGTGGACGTAAAGCAACACTCAAGCAAGTATTGAAGTGATAACTGATGAACAATGCTGTTTCATTATATTACATCACTCTCTGTGGTTGCTGTTTGTCATTGTATTACATTATTCCCTGAACGACAAACATGCTTGGCATTATCCATATCACACTGTGTGTATGGAGACTTTATAATTATATGGTATTATGGTATAGCTGTATTCACCTATGTGAGTCAGGTAGGGTTAAAAGCATCAAGCTTCACTGGGGTCACGTTTGTTGCTGAATACAGTTTTGCAGCTAGTCAGCGCTTCAGAATGATATATTTTTGGGGTGAGTGACCTAACACTGGTGGCTATACAATATCAAATGCCCCAAAACAGTGTGCATGTAAGTCTAGGTATTCTCTTCTCCTGTGAAAACTTGTGCTGAAATTAGTCTCAGAATGATTTTCAAACATTCATTTCATGAGCAGAAATTTGCCTTCTTGAACAAGTTGAAAAATAATGCAAACATGTGATGATGTATATAACCTGAAATGTTTCAAAACATTTTTTTTTTTTTTTTATGTTTTCATCTTCATTCAGTGTCAATTTACCAACAAACAACTTCATTTTAAAATGCATTCCAGTCAGTTATGTGAGCAAAGATGTAAATAAAAAAATATGTATAACCATGTGGCATGTTTCTAACACCCAAAAATAAGATCCACTTAAATTTGGAGACAAGGATTTGTGTGTGTGAAACAGCATAGTAAATGTATACAAATAACAATCTGTTTGACTCATCAATGTTCAAATGTCACTTTGATGAACACATACATAACAGCAATTGACAAATCAACTAATGACTTCAAAATATATCTAAAAGAGAGTGAGTTTGCTAGCAACTGGATCTTAATTTCAAAATATATCTAAAAGAGAGTGAGTTTGCTAGCAACTGGATCTTAATTTCAAAATATATCTAAAAGAGAGTGAGTTAATTTGCTAGCAACTGGATCTTAATTTCAAAATATATCTAAAAGAGAGTGAGTTAATTTGCTAGCAACTGGATCTTAATTTCAAAATATATCTAAAAGAGAGCGAGTGAGTTTGCTCACAACTGGATCTTAATTTCAAAATATATCTAAAAGAGAGTGAGTTAATTTGCTAGCAACTGGATCTAATTTCAAAATATATCTAAAAGTGAGTTAAGTTGCTGGCAACTGGATCTTAATTTCAAAATATCTCTAAAAGAGAGTGAGTTAGTTTGCTAGCAACTGGATCTTAATTTCAAAATATCTCTAAAAGAGAGTGAGTTAGTTTGCTTGCAACTGGATCTTAATGTTCTATCCATCGCATGGGGTCACGGCAGGAAAGAGAGAGAAAAAGAAGAGGTCTTCTCTCAATACAGCAATGCAACAAAAACAATCATAAAAAAGTCAAAACTCTCAGGACACAGTCCAAGTATCACACTGCCACTGTCACAACTGATCAACAGACTATGTTAACTGATCAACAGACTATGTAAAATATGCAGTCATCACGCCATTATCACCATGCTTTTGAAGAATGATGCATGGAGTACTCATTAACTTGCTCACAAAACAAAATAAACAACATCAAGGGATGATCTTATATGCACTGTGTGCATATCAGTCAATGGGAATATTTTCAGTTACAAGTACAGACCAAGGTGGAGGAACCTGAACATGTACAGCAACTGAGGTGGAGCGCACTGAATATATATATATAGCCATCATGCAAACGTGGCTCCCTCTGATATGTACTTCAGCTCGGCTATTTTTTTATTTTTTTGTGACAGCAAGGAGAGGGGGGTAGGGTGGGGAACTGTAATGAATTATAAATCTGATGATCAAACCTGCAAGTGTACAGAGGCTTTTGGAGGACCTCTGGAGTTTGCATTCCAATCATCAGGACAAACAAGAACCCATGCTTGGTCATGTCATTGTATTCAAGTCTGCTACCTCGTAATGTAAGTGCATACTAAATGTGTACATTATACACTACACTGGAACCCTCTTAACACAAAGTTGAAACTCTCAGTGTTACTTCTTCCCAACAAAAATGTCTTTCAAAGGGAGTGAAAGTAGAAGAAAAGAACGCAGAATCTTAATCACCTAATCTTCAGCAGAATTTTACTTCCCAGGATTATGATAAAGGACCTGACCTTCTTAACGCAGGTTTTACCCAACAGATAAATGTGAAAAGGTATCAAAATAAATCTTCACATCTTCTTCTTGTCAACCACCGCTAACAGAAACTCGGGATCTCTGCTCGACAGCTGCTGTGTACTGCAGGTTGTTCAGGCTGCCAGTTTCCTCTGCAGTGGACTCTTTGACCACACCTGACGCACGCCCAAGGTTGTCGACATGTCAAATTATGGGTTTTGTTTTAAAACACCCTGCTGGTTTGAAGATGAAGTTCATGAGCAATGATTGGGGAGTCAGATGTACGAAACACCACCAAGCGTCACAGTTTGCCTTTCACTGGCTGTGGCCTCTCAACAGTTTGGCTTCTTGGTCTTTAGTGGTGCAAGCATGTGTCACGCATGTCAGGTCACAGGGTGCACTGCGGAAAAGAACTTACTTTCCAAATTTAATATAAAAGCAGTAACACATTTTACGCCAAAATCCTTCATGTCCAGCTGATATCATGATCTCTGGCTGTTGGATAATGATTTCTACCTGTTGGACAACAGGTTTTGAAAAAGCTAACACTGTTGAGAGAAAAAGAAAAAGAAAAAAAAATTCTGAAACAGAATGACTGCTAGTGTTCTAAAACAAAGATCCAAACACAAAAAGGTTCAAACAAATGCTTATTTATTTGAACACAGACACACAATATGCAAATTTTCAGGGAAATCCCCTTTATCAAGCCGCAAAACGACACTTAAACAACAGATAAACAGTTAAAAAGATGAAAAATGAAAGAAAAAGACTTATCTTGATTTGGTTGAGTTTTTGCAGCTTGTTTGGTCATTGTCATGCAAACAATCTTCCAAGCACTGAACAAGTTTAAAAAACTCAACCTAAACAAGGTAAGTCTTTGTCTTTCATTGTTTTTAACCATTTATCTGTTGTTTAAGAGTCATTTTGTGGCTTGATAAAGAGGATTTTCCCAAAAATGTACATACTGTGTGTCCATGTTAAAATAAATAAGCATTCATTCGAACCTTTTTGTATTAGATTTTGTTGAGAGTTCCACTGGATGTCAAAATGAGGACTGATTAACAAAGTGGAACCATACAATACAGGGCCTTGCAAAACAAGCGAAGGGACTGAAGACAACAGCCACTGCTGCCGCTACAGCCGGAAGTTGGTCTCTCTCTTGGGGGAATGTTGCACGTAGTGAGTTCCATCAGGCTTTCCAAAGTAGGCAGACTTCGCCATGTTCAGGAACAGGCCTGTCTCCAATACACCTGCACACACATACGCATGCACGCACACCACACACGCATACACACACACACACACACACACACACACACACACACACACACACACACACACACACACACACACACAGTTTATCACTGATCCAATGTATCAGTATCATAAACAACCCTTGTATTATCACAACAGAATGCACCCTTATATTTCATAGGCTGTCCATCATTATGCATAAAGGAAAATGCATCACGTCAAGCTTCTACATTTATCAAGAATGCCAACATCACTGTCTATCAATTGAAAAATGGCACAACTAATAAGTAATTCAAAAAGTAACAAGAACTCGTAAATCAAAAAGCATGACATAATAATAATAATAGATATTTATGGTGTCCAATCTCGTAAGAGTCCAGAGCACTTACAAAAACATAATGATCTGCTCATTTCATCACACACACACACACACACACACACACACACACACACACACACACACACACACACACACACACACAAGAAGCCTATGCATGAAAGAAGAAGAAGAATCATAGCTGCAGAGCATTTGAGGCAAGCTGTTCCAAACTGATGGGTTGGCTTTGAAAAACAATGTCACCAAAGGCTTTTGTGTTTACACGAGTGTTGACCAAGGTCCAGGTGTTGATGCAGAACGTAACTGGCTAGCTGGGTGTAGGGATGAACAGGATTAAACACATACTGAGGGGATGTGCATGAGAGGGAACTGAAGCATGTGGTTGATATTTTGTATTGAATACCTGGAATGTAGTGAAGTGCATGGTCCACTTCCAGCCAGTCATTGGGCGCACCGTCAAACTGCCAGTCCACTATGAAGTTGCCATTGTCCGTTACAATAGGACCCTGAAAAAAAATCACTTCTGACAATGGCAGCATGCGACTTTGGTGAGAACTTTTTTTATATGCAGCCCTTTACACATGACATGACAGTAGCTGCATTTATTACATAAGTGACAAAAAAAGTAATACAGCCCCTTTAAATGTGACACTTATTAAGCTACCTCTTAACTGGATGGGATTTTTCTACAGTAATATGGTCTTATAAACACAAATGTTTGACTATACTATTCTGGATTTTAAAAACAAAACAACAACAACATAAAACAGATTTATGAGTGTGTGCATGAGTGCATGTGATGAAATTAGCATATCTTTATGTCTCTGTAAGCACTCTGGGCCCTTAGGAGGTGGGGCGCCATAAATAATCTATTTACGTACAGCCTTTCTGTTCGCCATGCGTAGTTCGCACTTGCCGCCCAGCTCCTTGACGATCTTGTTCTGGATGGGGCGATATGCCATGGGCACCACCTCTATCGGCACACCCTTCTTCCAGAATGTACCCAGGACTTTAGTGTCTTTCCTGAAAAACACACCACACACAGTTTTTAGCACACGCACACACATGCGCGCGCGCACGCACACACACACACACTCAGTTTTCTCTGCACTCACTGTTGGTGGAAAATGACAGGCAACTACTTCAGCCCTACTGCACTGCTGACTCGATAAAGCAGCTACTTCGGTGAGTCCCACCACAGCACTGCTGACTCTATAACTAGTATAAGGCCACTACTTCTGTCCCAGCATTGCACTGCTGACTCAATAAAGCAACTGCTTCAGTCCCACCGTTGCACTGCTGACTCAATAAAGCAACTGCTTCAGTCCCACCGTTGCACTGCTGGCTCAATAAGGCCACTGCGTCAGTCCCACCGTTGCACTGCTGGCTCAATAAGGCCACTGCTTCAGTCCCACCGTTGCACTGCTGGCTCAATAAGGCCACTGCGTCAGTCCCACCGTTGCACTGCTGGCTCAATAAGGCCACTGCGTCAGTCCCACCGTTGCACTGCTGGCTCAATAAGGCCACTGCGTCAGTCCCACCGTTGCACTGCTGACTCAATAAGGCCACTGCGTCAGTCCCACCGTTGCACTGCTGGCTCAATAAGGCCACTGCGTCAGTCCCACCGTTGCACTGCTGGCTCAATAAGGCCACTGCGTCAGTCCCACCGTTGCACTGCTGGCTCAATAAGGCCACTGCGTCAGTCCCACCGTTGCACTGCTGGCTCAATAAGGCCACTGCGTCAGTCCCACCGTTGCACTGCTGGCTCAATAAGGCCACTGCGTCAGTCCCACCGTTGCACTGCTGGCTCAATAAGGCCACTGCGTCAGTCCCACCGTTGCACTGCTGGCTCAATAAGGCCACTGCGTCAGTCCCACCGTTGCACTGCTGACTTAATAAGGCAACTGCGTCAGTCCCACCGTTGCACTGCTGGCTCAATAAGGCCACTGCGTCAGTCCCACCGTTGCACTGCTGACTCCATCATAACCTACAGCTCAGCTGTGTAATTCAACACACACGTTTTAACCTTTTCAGTCCCAGCACTATTCTTGTCACACAGCCCCAAAGCTCCACTAAACAAAACGTTTAACCCTTTTGATACCAGCATTATTCCTGTCTCACAGCCTACAGCTCAGTTGAGCAACATCACATACTATCTTTAACCCTTTCGGTCCTAGCACTATTCCTGTCTCATAGCTCAGCTGAGCAGTTGCACACAGCCCACAACTTGACTGAGGAAAGTCACACACAAACTTTAACCTCTTCAGTCCCAGCACCATTCCTGTCTCATGGTCCACAGCTTGGCTGAGCAAACCTTTAACCCTTTCAGTCCCAGCACCATTCCTGTCACATAGTCCACAGCTTGGCTGAGCAAAACTTTAACCCTTTCAGTCCCAGCACCATTCCTGTCTCATAGTCCACAGCTTGGCTGAGCAAAAGATTAACCCTTTCAGTCCCAGCACCATTCCTGTCTCATAGTCCACAGCTTGGCTGAGCAAAACTTTAACCCTTTCAGTCCCAGCACCATTCCCGTCTCACAGCCTACAGCTTGGTTGAGCAAAACTTTAACCCTTTCAGTCCCAGCACTATTCCCATCTCACAGCCTACAGCTTGGTTGAGCAAAACTTTAACCCTTTCAGTCCCAGCACTATTCCCGTCTCACAGCCTACAGCTTGGCTGAGCAAAACTTTAACCCTTTCAGTCCCAGCACCATTCCTGTCTCATAGTCCACAGCTTGGTTGAGCAAAACTTTAACCCTTTCAGTCCCAGCACTATTCCCGTCTCACAGCCTACAGCTTGGCTGAGCAAAACTTTAACCCTTTCAGTCCCAGCACTATTCCTGTCTCACAGCCTACAGCTTGGCTGACCAAAGTCACACACAAACTCTGACCTTTTCAGTTCCAACACTATTTGTAACAACTAAAATAATTATAATCCTACAATGTATTGACAACTTTGCAGTGAAAAAAATCTGATCTAAAACTGTATTCACACAGTTTTTAACCATTGTACACGATACTTTCCATGCCTGTAGCAGCCACACAAAGTCTGAGTTTAAATGAATCAGAACTTACAAACAAACACATACAATCAATTTTACATTTCTTTTCTAATGTCCGTGAAACCCTTAAATCTACTCAAGTCATGAGCACTGAAAACGACATGATATGGTAATGTTCACAGGAGGTTATGCAAACATCATGCAAATTTGGAAGATCTTATGTCTCTGAGAAAAAGGCAGTATATGCTTGCCACTGATGGCTTCAAAGCTGAACAACCACTATTCATGACGCAGACTTGCATGATTCTGTTACACAAGTACAAAAAAAAACAGGTACCTGTCATCAGCAATGATGTACAACTCTCGTGCACAGGAAGCAATAATTTTTTCCTGAGTAAGACATCCACCACCTCCTTTGATGAGATTGAGATCAGCGTCCACTTCGTCAGCTCCATCAATTGCAATATCAATCTGGAAAACGCACACACACACACACACACACCTGTGAAACAGTCAATGTTGAAAGTGTGATGAGGTGAGAAAATTTTCAAATGCTCTTATCAATGTACACATGAATCATACGAAGTCTAATCGGATGAGGACCCACTGAATAAATACAGTGTTCAGTTCCACCCATCCTGTTCAACACCATGTGACACTGAAAGTGGGTCACGGTCACAAACTTAGCATGATTCTGAACAGACCAATGGAGATCTGTGGCTGCAAGATCTCACTTTATGTAAGTGAGATCTGAACAACAACAAAAAGCTGTTTCATTATTTTTCCAAAGATGGCTCGTCACCCATTCATGGACACAGTTAGTGTTTTGAGCTCAGTCAACTAAACACAGTTAGTTAGTTAGTGTTTTGAGCCCATTCAACCACTCATGGACACAGTTGGTGTTCTGAGTCCAGTCAACCACTCATGGACACAGTCAGTTAGTTAGCTGATGTTTTGAGCCCAGTCAACCACTCATGGACACAGTTAGTTAGCTGGTGTTTTGAGCCCAGTCAACCACTCATAGACACAGTCAGTTAGTTAGCTGGTGTTTTGAGCCCAGTCAACCACTCATGGACAGGGTGTTTTGAGTCCAGTCAACCACTCATGGACACAGTCAGTTAATTAGCTGGTGTTTTGAGCCCAGTCAACTACTCATGGACATAGTTAGTTAGTTAGTTAGTTAGTTAGTTAGTTAGTTAGTTAGTTAGTTAGTTAGTTAGTCAGTTAGTTAGTTATGTTTTTTAATGGTAAGTGATGCAGCAGCAGACTCATTGTTCACTAACAAAAACAACGTCCGCCCACAGAGAACAAGGGGAGTTTCCAACAGCAAGGGACACACATCAGTTACCAGATAAGACTGCACACAAATCACAACGAACTGAACAAAGAAGACGTCAGTTGGGGGGTGGGGGGTGCAACTACAGACGTGCTTTACTGGATCAAAGACTGTTCATGCTTTGCTAATTTTCCTCTTCTGCAAATTTAGGCATGCATGCATGCATGCATGCACTCACACACACACACACACACACACACACACACACACACACACACACACACACACGCACACACACACACACACACACACACACACACACACACACACACACACACACACACTACAAACCGTTGGATTTTCTTCAACTGAACTCAGCTGTAGTCTGTTGTCAAGAATCAGCTTTCGGGCCTGAGTAAGAGAAACATATGATGATCAGTAACAGTGATAACAAGTTAAAACTATAAGATGTTTAGTTACAGTGATAACAAGTTAAAACTATAAGATGTTTAGTTACAGTGATAACAAGTTAAAACTATAAGATGTTTAGTTACAGTGATAACAAGTTAAAACTATAACTTAAGATGTTTAGTTACTGTGATAATAAGTTAAAACTGTATGATGTTTAGTTACAGTGATAACAAGTTAAAACTATAAGATGTTTAGTTACAGTGATAACAAGTTAAAACTATAACTTAAGATGTTTAGTTACAGTGATAACAAGTTAAAACTATAACTTAAGATGTTTAGTTACAGTGATAACAAGTTAAAACTATAAGATGTTTAGTTACAGTGATAACAAGTTAAAACTATAAGATGTTTAGTTACAGTGATATTAAGTTATAAATGTAAGATGTTTAGTTACAGTGATAACAAGTTAAAACTATAACTTAAGATGTTTAGTTACAGTGATAATAAGTTAAAACTATAAGATGTTTAGTTACAGTGATAATAAGTTATAAATGTAAGATGTTTAGTTACAGTGATAACAAGTTATAACAGAAACACAACATGATCAACTATGGTGACAAAAGGTTATAACATAAACACAAGATCAACAGTTACACCCATAACAAGTTATAACACGAATGAATAAGGGACAAAAAAAACTTAGATGATCAGTTACAGTAATAACAAGTCATAACAAGCGCAAATGAAGGATAACAGAAAGATAAGATGACAAGTTATGGTGATAATAAGTTTTATTACACTCTGACTATAAGATGATCAATTACAGTGACAAGTTCAATATAACCAGTACAAATTAGGGACAACAGTAACAATAAACAAGCATTAGTATATAAATACTTCAGCATCACACACATGGAAAAACTGCACTGTGCTGTTCTTGCAGCTGCTGTAGCCTCATAATTTATATACATAAAGAGATTATATTGGCAATCCAAAATTCTAACACTGGGTTCCTCTTTGTGCTTTTGAAGTTGTAACACTTGCTGAAATGCAAAAAAAGAATGCTAACACAATATTCTTTTCATGCCTGCATCAGTGGACCAGTAAGATGGGTAAATGAAGCCGTGCACAAGTAGGTAGGTACACTTGGAAAGCTGTATGTAGAAAGTACCTAGGAAAGGTACCTACACAAGTACCTACCTGGAATGAGGTTGGAATGCAAGAAATGTGGAGACCTTCTTTCCTGATTCGTTCAACTGAAAAAATAAAATTGTCAATTAGTTAAAACTGTTAGTGCTAGGTTGGGATTGTGCATCACCTACCCACACAGATGATAATGTAAAATTCAATTTCACAGCAGAACCGCATGCTGCAGTTTATCAATCACCATCAGCCTCATGATTACTTTTGCATAAAATCACATTTACATGTGTGCATATGAGAAGCAAAAGCTTGTAAATTTATTAGGAGGGAAATGCAGCATAAGAGAGGACGTCACATGAACACAGCAAACATGAACAAAGACTTTAATCACCTGTGGTAGCTCTTACCTGGCATGCAAGTAAATACACAAGGTACATAGTTCAGTTCAAGATGGTACCTATGTACTCAGGAAAACCCATCTCTCAGAAG
>OY757542.1:31375305-31430983 GCA_963584105.1 Alviniconcha strummeri
TAGGTTTTAGTTGATAATGTTGCCAGCCCGCTGCTTTGGGTTCTTTAACATGTGCAAGCCTGTAGCTTACCAGCACAGGGGATGCATCCTCAGTCTCCCATCACAGCCAAAGGATTAGACATTGTCACTGAGCTAGTGACTTAAATTTAACATTCACACAGCAGATTACAAGTTCTGTTACAGGTTTTACTGTGCAAGCACTGAGCAATGAACAATGTTCACCCAAGTAATGAACAGTTTTACACCATCATGCTGTGTCAGCCCCAAGTCACTAAATGTAAATTTACAACGTGTAGACAAATCACACAGCTTACAAGCAAACACTGCATGGGCCCAGTGCCATTCACACGATGCCTGCGTCCCTAAGCTTAAACTGTTGAAAAGAAAGACCACTCTCTTTGCAGTTTATTTACTTTTCCTGATTGAATTATCAATGCAGGGCTCTGCAGGTTATCTTGGTCTGCTAGTGCTACATAGTGTACTTTGGTGATATTACTGATAAGCAGGGGGGGAAGATGGGTTAAGATGGGGGGGGGGGTACACCTGACTGGGGTCATGCCCAGTGTCAAAGCACTTATCCAATGTGCAGCACAGCAATCCAGTGGAAGCAGAAGGGTAGGCCTGACCTCTGGTGGAGGCAAGGTGAAGAACTCAGAACTGCCTCTAAGTTCTATGCCAATGCATGTGAAGACATGTCAGTGCAGGTCTCACCTTCAAATGCACAGAATGCACTAGGTCTAAGACTACTGACAAAACTATCATAGAATTAGGACTCATGCCAACCTTCTGATAAGATTAACTCATTAAAATATTAAGAACTAAAGCAGCCTATTTCAAGCCAGAAATGGACCAACCTTCTGATAAGATTAACTCATTAAAATATTAAGAACTAAAAAAGCCTATTTCAAGCCAGAAATGGAAAGGGGTTTGGAAACATGTTGATTCCCCCCTGACCATGCAACTTGCATGGGGTGGAACAGCTCAGGATCAAGAGTTTGTTGACCACATTATCTCCAATTTCTCCTTAGTACTGGGTGCTGGCTGCTGGGCTCAGTTCTCAATGTCTAATCCTTTGGCTGTGATGGGAGACTGCGGATACATCCCCTGTGATGGGAGACTGAGGATACATCCCCTGTGATGGGAGACTGGGGATACATCCCCTGTGATGGGAGACTGGGGATATATCCCCTGTGATGGGAGACTGAGGATACATCCCCTGTGATGGGAGACTGGGGATACATCCCCTGTGATGGGAGACTGGGGATACATCCCCTGTGATGGGAGACTGGGGATACATCCCCTGTGATGGGAGACTGGGGATACATCCCCTGTGATGGGAGACTGGGGATACATCCCCTGTGATGGGAGACTGAGGATACATCCCCTGTGCTGGTAAGCTACAGGCTTGCACGTGTTAAAGAACCCAAAGCAGCGGGCTGGCAACAATATCTGCTAACACCAGGCGATTTGCTAGGCTGGGTAGTGTCGCAACTCTACAAAGTACAAACTATAATGCTGCTGCCTTTCCTGGGGAAAACTTACCCTGTTTTCCCTATGGGTTGACATGCAGTGAATACTGAGTTGGTCGTCTGCTTCAGCACCTACCTGAAAATCTGTGCACACCTAATAGTAATACCTGCTCTACATCAGTAAATGATTTCGGTTGTATAATTTTGATATACAGTACACTCTGGGGATATGATTATAAATTATGATGTAATAATACCAATAATATCAGTTTCAAAATTAAACAGTACGCTTTAGGGATATTATGTTTATAAATTACAATGTAATAATATCCGTTTCAAAATTAAACAGGCAATGATTTTGTTTATGAATGAAAATTAACAACAACAACAACAACAAAAATGCTTCTTGGTGAAACATACACAACTGTCATGGCCAAATTCAATCTAGTCTCTGGAAGCCACTAACAGTAACACTAATTCAGTTTTTCTGATCATAGCTCTCAGAATCACTATCCCCAGAGTGGGTCAATACCCCACCAATAAGTAGTGTTGATGATGGCTAGGGCTGTGCCAGCTGGTGTTTGCCACCAGTGACTGCTGCAGTAGCCAGATTAGTCTGTGTATCAATATCATATCAATTTACGGCTTTTAGGCTTTTTAGCCTTTAGCCTGCTAAGTTATATTTTGGTGTATACTATGGTCAGCACCGTACCTTTGAAGAGTGCTGCGTATACTAACATAGCTTGTTTTTGTCGGTGACTTTACAAGTGCTAAATATTTTCTGTTCCCAGTGTTTATCTAGAAATAGAAATAGAACTTAGAAGATTTTTTTAAAGAAGTTTAGTGTTCCTCTTATTAGTAATATAATATTGGATGACAAGTTGTTCCAGCTGTTTATAATTCCATCAGTAGAAGGAAAAAAAATTGCATAATGATTAGTAAGAACCGTCTTCTTATGTAGGTTGAAAGGGTGTAAACAAGCTTAAAAACAAGGAACAAACAGTTCCAGGATTATAAAAACTATGCATCATTTTTAAAGTTTCAGTCATATCACCTCTTGCTGTTCTGTATTCCAGGCTTGGTAATTTTATTACCATTAATCTTTGTTCATACTTATGGTTGTTCACGCCAGTAGTAGGTTTGGTAAAATGTCTTCACATATTTACAATATCAGTTATATTTTTTCTTAAACTTGGTGCCCACACAGCATTATCAATATCATATCCTAAGGTTGTCTAACTAAAGACTTAAAAAGTGGTTACTGGTACCATAATTTCTTTCTTTTTATACTCTTCATCTTCCCAGCACTCACCACCAACACTGACATTAACTTGATTAAGTGACAATGACACACTGAGTCCTATCTTGACACACTCAGTCCTATCTGTCAAAAAGCCGTCTTCAATCAAGGCGATTGTCATCATTACCATAACCTTTCAATTTTGTCAGCAGTCTTCTGTGAGGGACCTTATCAAATGCCTTTTTCAGATCCAGATAAACAACATCCTCAAACATTTCCATCCTGTCAATGGCTGTTAAAACTAAACTGTGTGATGCATGATCTACCAGACGAAAAGCCATCGATCGATAGGCATACACTATACAGCCATACTGTTGGTCAACAGTTATTTTCTGCAAAATATAAAACAGTTTATTATTATATTAAGTGCATCCCGAAGTTGTAAGAGATTTTATTTTATTTTTTAACTGCTGTGCAACCCCTGACAGTGACAAAATCTTCAATATGATGAAGGAGGTCATTGTACGGAAGAAGAAGAAGACTCCCTAACCTGAAGTTTTATATTCATTATTTCTCTTTCTACGAGATTCTATTCCAGTTAGTTTACCTTTACACAATCGTCGATAACTTTGCGAGCGGCTGCTCTTTTGCCTTTTTCTGGGTCGTCCATATCACCAGAGCCGGATTTGTCAACGACGTCACTCATGTCACTGCTGCTTCTGCTATAATGGCGATGCACACTCCGAATTTTGCTCGCCACACGTCTCGTGAAAATCAAAGTTGTCATCCACATGCTGCGCGGATATGACCTTTTAATTTGCATCATTGCGGAAATGACCTTCACCAAGGTGTGTCCGTTCTGGTCTTTCTGATTGGATGAAAATTTGACCCAGAATTTGTAGGTTCACGGACACCCACACACTCTCTGTGGCCGACTCAGAAAGCACAGTAGTTTTTGTTTAGTCAACCGCTGTGTTTTATCATTTATGACAGCAGAAAATCGGTAGATGTTTTAACAGTAGCAACTTCCTTTGATCGTTCAAAACATTTCCGCATTTATTGCCGGGTTGTTTTCTTGTTTACCTCTGGCTCAGGTCAGAATGTTTGTTCCATGAACTCGACCCCGCCCCCTTCCTTCCGTCAGTGCATTGCCTGTTTAATTCAGTGTCATTTCTCGGTCTCGATCATCATTACAACCATCACAAAGAGAAGGAAACGTCAGTTTCTGTTTGTTTTCATCAGTGCTTAATTTTGTTTTACGAGATCCAAACAGATAAAAGGGTCAAAAGAACGCTATTTATTAGGACAAAAACACAATCTGCAAATTTTTGTTTTTGTGTTTTGTTTTTGCGTAACAATGTGTTTGGATCTTGTTTTGTCAGCGAACGCTAGCAGCCATTCTTGTTTCATATTTTTATTTTATGAACTTGAAGGAATTGGCCATCTCAAAACATGCTTTGTCCAAGAAGCTTGGCCACCCAGTTTCTGATTTTGTGAAAGCTTCGACCACTAGCCCAATATTCCGACAGCCGGCCAAGTTTTAGGTTTTTGAGTTTGCTAACACTGGACCATTGCTTTCAGAGATGTTCATGGGTGCCTAGAGACATAATACATTTGGCACCCACAATCTTTTATACCCACTGAAAGGCAGAATAAATCTGCAACAATGTTGAAAAAAACTCTTTCACACACACACACACACACACACACACACACACACACACACACACACACACACACACACACACACACACACACACACACAAATGAAATGACCAATCACAAAAGCTAAGTTGACACTAACAACTTCTGTTTATTGTAATAGAGCCATCTTACAAAGTAAAAATATACACCATACAATTTTTACAAACTTATAGTTCAAACTTGTTGCATTCACCTGCAAAGTCCATGATTACACAACATTCTACAAGATCATTTTCAACAAGATCATTGTTAGAATGTATATATATGAAAATAATATTGACTTCTTACTCACATTTTGATTTTTAAAAAAATTAAAAAAAGAAGTAGAAGAAGAAGAAAGAAACCCTGGTTGCCATGGAAAGTGCATGGCATGATTACTCTTTTTGGGGACAGCTTACTTCTCACCTGGGCGACTCTACTTGGTGGGTAAGAGCTTACAGCAATACTGAGATGGGGCCCAACTTGCCACACACACCTTTTCCTGGACTGAGTGACAAGAACCAACCAGAAAGTGTTTGTCACATCTGTGATTTACATACCTGATTTTAAAGTGACTTAGCAAAAGTCAAAACAAACATGCTTGTACAGAAGTACACTATTCTTTTAAAAATAAAATTTATAATTGCTCATAACTTTCTCTGCACCCACTGAGTTAATTTCTTGTGAAACTGTTTGCAGTACATAAATCATGTGGCATACTACATATACACCCAGCTCGGCCAGTTCTGAAACCATTTAATAAATGGTAAAACTCTTTATAACAGTTTAAATGACAACTTGTAAATGCATGATGAATAATGAGTATCAACAAATTGCAAGAGCTAACATAAAATAAAGCCAAACCTAGTCATGAAATAAATCACAAATCAAAAAGTACATATAGATTTTTGAAAGTTTTTGTTCATTTCCTGATTATTATTTTTCACGCCATAGTATTTCTGTGCATGTGTTTGTTTCTGGACATGATTTTTGTTGTGTGTGCATACATGTGCGTGTCCGCCCATGCATACGTGTGTATGTTGTGCGTGTGTGTGTGTGAGTGTGTGTGTGTGTGTGTGTGTGTGTGTGTGTGTGTGAGTGTGTGTGTGTGTGTGTGCGTGCGTGCGTGCGTGCGTGCGTGCGTGCGTGTGTGCGTGCGTGTGTGTGTGTGTTGTTTCACAATCTCATTGTATTACTTTGTTGTGAACAGTAATCATTGTTTCTGATGATTTATTTATCAATACTTCAAAGTAGTGTGTTTTCTAAAGTACTGTATATAAAAACAATTCCCTTTCATAATGAATGCAGCATGACAACCAGATAAGAAGCAAGAAAGAAACTTTAAATGAAACCAACACTTTGTCAATCCATACAAAGTTCGCAACACAACACTTTGTGACATCAGACAGATTCTTGAGCTGAAAGCGATTTTCCTCATTAAAAAATGTTTGAAATAAAGCTCACCATGCACAGCTGTGGAGTAAAATGCCACTGCGAGATTATGTTGGCACCTACATATTGACTTGGACATAGACATAAGTATTTTTGAAAATCACCAAACAAAATGCAACATTAACTAAATGAAAATGTCAATGTGCAGTTAACTCCCATCCAAATCAGAAAAATATTCCTTCAAAGCATTTTTCCAAATATCACGTGACCCTGCAAAATAGGCCAAGATCACTTGAACTAGTGTGAGTGAATAAAACTCAGTCCAGATTATCATCAAACATTGAGAAACCAAACATTTTAACTTCCGAAGCATTTTAAAAAGATTTTTTTTGCTGTTGTTTTTTCAAGGAAGAAAAGCATCAGTTATCTCCCTTATGTGAGTGGTCACTGGTGAACAACATTGTGGACTTTCTCCACGAATGGAACAACCATACAAGATTTTAACTTAATCAGATCAGAATTTAATGGGAAAATACAGTATTCACTTTGAGATGTCAAATCTAATTCAAATAATGATAAACATATGTGATATGTATTATGGCAAGCTTTGTTGACCTCTTAAACAGATCCTTTAACTGACTGGCAATGACAATAAAGTCAAATATCAATTTAAAAAATATCTATATATATAAAAATAAAAATAAAATAATGCAAAGTGAAAGAATCAAATGCCTGATGCAATTTTGTTTTTGATTTTTTCAAATATTTCTAGGTATCATAGTCTGGCTTCAAAAACAGACAACCAAACAACAACCAGTACAGAATCATGCCTTAAATGTACACATCGAGTTGGAGTCATTTCTCATTTCTCATATTTTCACTAGCTGATGCACACACAAAAAAATAAAAAATAAAAATGTTTTGTTTTAAATTTTAATTGTCTGGTTTTGCACATCACTAAGCAAAAAATGAGTTTGATCAATAACAAGTAAAAGTAAACTGAACATGAAAACCAGTTTGCTCTGCTAAAATCAACTGCTGAAAAACACTGGATCACAATATAGCAACATGACTGGTATGAACTGTGCAGTCCTTAATGAAGTAAAATGACTAGCAAAACAACAGCAACCAAAAGGAGGACAAAAAAGGCTCAAAATCAGAAATGATAGTGAAGGGGAAAAAAATAGCACTGGATTTACACTGGATACACTAGTGACTGATTTACACAATTATATATGAGGCACACATGAGAATTGCATCCAGATACACTATATTGGAATATAAGCTGTTACAAGCATTGCTCCCTAAACAAATTCTTTCTTCAACTTCACACTAATGAGAACATTTTCATGGCCACATTGTCAGAGATGAGTCACAGAGTGATACTGACATCAGCTTTTTCTGTTAAGCCGGGCTGTGGAAATGCCACAATATCATTATTTCATAAAAAAAATCTAAAACATGTATTTAAATCATGTATAATGAATTTAACCACACACCCAGTCATTATGTCTCATCTGGTTCTGGTCATTGTCTATACTTTGTCTCATTTGTTCCAAACTTGGTACAGCTTTGTTCCAAACCTGTAAAGGGTGGAGAAAAAAAGGAAGTTGAAAATTCTCCCACTGCCCCTGCAAAGACTTGAACCGACAACCCTTGGATCTTGAGTCCAGCACTCTACCACTGAGCAATCCACACTCCCCATTTAACTGTTTTTTAAACCCACAACAGTGATATGTACATGTGATATACCTGAGACACAAAAGAAAATCCTGTTCATCTTCTGGATGATTGTGACCATGTGTCACAACGGATCATTAATTGTGACCATGTGTCACAATGGATCATTAACTGTGACCATGTGTCACAATGGATCATTACCTGTGACAATGTGTCACAATGAATCATTAACTGTGACCATGTGCCACAGTATCACATTCCACAAATCAACTGCAAAATAAAGCGACACAGCAAAACTGTTTTCAAGGCTGCCATTTAAAATCCAACTCTTTTGTCTTTCCCATTTTGTCTTTCCAAATGTGTCAGCCCAGTCTGTACAAACAGAAAACACACTACTTGGTCCTACTGCAGTTGCACTAGCGACCAGTTAATAGTTTAGACCAGTTAATAGTTTAGACCAGTTAATAGTTTAGACCAGTTAATAGTCTAAGTTGATGAAGATACATGTCTCAAGAAACGGACTTTTAATCAGCCTCACATGATTATCAGAAATGAAAATGGACAGCTCGTTACCAGGATCAAACCACTGCCCTGCAACACTGGTAGTAAGTGTACTCGGTCAGAGCCCCCTGACTCTAACCAAATACGCTACTGGCTGCCATTTCTGTATCTGTGACCATGTATCACAATGGATCATTAATTGTGACCATGTACCATGTATGTATCTGTGAGCACACTTGGGAGTGGGGGGGGGGGGATGGGGGGGGAGGAAAGGCAATTAGGTTCTTCTGCACAACATGCTGAACCAGCCAGAACAATATCAAAAACAATATCAGATCAGAAAAGCCAATGATCAGACGACCTGCACTGATCAAAACGCAAAAAGGTTCAAATGAATGCTTATTTATTTTGACACAGACACACAGTGTGCAAATATGAACCTTTTTGTGTTTGGATCCTGTTTTAGATTGCTAGCAGTCATTCTGTTTCAGATTATTATTATTTTTTTTTTTTTTTTTTCCTGCACTGATCAGTTTGAACTGAATCAGATCAGGCCTTGCCAACTTTAACTTCATCCTTTCTATCCTCTTTATGGGCACTGTGACCTTGAAATGAGATCACGGTCATCAGCACTGATATTAACGAGTGAAGTTTAATGAAGCATAAAAAGTTATTCTTATGCGAAAATTCAAGACCTTCCTTTCATAGCATCCAAGGTAACTCCAACACTAAGGTTTTTGCCCCTGAGGTTTTGTTGACGAACTCCATCAGACCAAATTTACCATGTACAAGATATAAAGCACTCCATTGCCAAACATTACACTGAGCACAGAGTTACCACCCTTTGTAACTGGTTCTATGGCTGACTGCAAAGACTAATATATAACAGTCTTTGCCAACTTATGGTCGATCCAACAGCATATTACCGTAGTGTCTTTTATATGGGGGGGGGGGAATAAAAGCTGGAAGGGAATGAGGTATGGCATTATCATAACTGTCTTCTTCCTCATAATTAAAACTGTCTTTTTTCTGACGACATGCTGCAGCCCATGCGATACATTCCTGCTGTTGCTACTGAAGACCACATAGGCAACAGGGCCAGTTCAAGAGAAATCTGTCCTCACTTCTTTTAAAGTAGGCCACAAAGAAGGACTGCACTACCTTGCCATAGAATATATTTGATCAGGCAGACGGCAGACTTCCTGGCAGCCACATACTAATTGTTTAGCACAGTCTCATACATAACATGCAGAAGAAAAACATTCTGGACACAACTGCCTGGACAAACAACTTAAACACTGATCAGCATAGAGACCCCACAATATAGTTTAGGTGATAAAATAAAAGTGAAAAAAACCCAACATACATCACTTCAAACACACAGCAACTTAAATGATTTAGTTTTTCCTAAGAGCCAGTTTGCACCCAAACTGATTGTGACCCACCTGATACATAAAAATCTTAAAGCATCACTGTAGTCACGTCAGAAATGAAACACCAGCTAGAGTTTCACATGAAAGTCATACACAACAATGACAAACAAAAACTGTAATCGTTTGTGTAATTATGCACCTTCTTATCTAAAAACAGAATGGGGGCAGGGGGGAAGGAATAAGAAGGGAAAGAAATGCAAAATCAGCACAAATTTTAACAATCCTAATGAATATCTGAAGCACTCAGTCTCTAAATAACCCTGAACTTCATAGGGCAGGAAGCCAGCTGATGCCAGAAGCCAATGGCAATGATGACTGTGCAGTCTTCTTCCTCTTCCAGTGTTGCTTAATGTCCTCAGATGTCAGCTGACATATTAGGGACCAATGTGTGAGCATGGTTCAATACTGCTTTACGTCCACAGAAACCATAAGGCTCGTTAGGATGGTAAGCCCAGGATGGCCGCCTCGACTTTCACACAGCTCCTGAACTATGACTGCACAGTTGCTGCTCTAATCCTTAAAGTCACTGACAGAAATGGGCTTGTTCTTCTGAAATCTGAGGGTGTACATCAAGCGGAGTTTATGTACTTGTCCCTGTCTATGTCACGTGCATGCCAGGTGAGAGTTACCATAGGTAACTCTTGGTTTTGTTGTTATGTTTGTGTGATGTTTTTCAAGGGTTTATTGGGTGCTACTACTGGTGCTGTAAGAAGATCACCAGTCAATCCACACACACATGTGCGCTGCTGCAACCATGATGATCAAAGATCACCAGCAAACGTTACTGGTCACTCCACATAATTGTGCAAATGTAATGGTAAAATTCAAAGATACAATGTCAGTTCAGTTACAGCTCACACACACACATGCACACACACACACACACACACACACACACACACACACACACACACACACACACACACACACACACACACACATACACACAAGCACACTATACATTAAACAGAAAGTGTTTGAATGCAGCTACTTTTGCCGGGCCTGGGCCCTGTTCAGTTTGTAATAGAAGCCTTGGAGGTTCATCAGCTCATTATGCTTTCCCTCCTCTGTCACCACACCGTGTCGAATGACGCAGATTTTGTCGGCATTGGTGATGGTGGACAGGCGGTGAGCGATGACGATGCATGTGCGACCTTCCCGGGCCTTGTCCAATGCTTCTTGAACAATCTGCAAGGCACAAGCAACCAATAACAATACAGTAAACAAACAAAAAACAACAGAGGAAATAAAAAATGGAACCATAAAAACCCAACACAAACTCAGTATGATTATGATGAAATAAACTGAACTAAATTAATGCCCTATCCAACAATTTCTGCATTATTTACATAGTACATACACAGAAATTCACACATCACTGAGCAATACACAGAAATTCACATATCACTGAGCAGTACATACAAAGAAATTCACACATCACTGAGCCATACATACACAGAAATTTACACATCACTGAGCAGTACATACCCTTTCACTCTCAGTGTCAAGAGCTGAGGTTGCCTCATCCAGCAGCAGAACCCGGGGGTTACGCACCAGTGCACGTGCTATGGCTACCCGCTGTTTCTGACCACCACTCAACTGTGATCCCTTGCCGCCGGCTGGTGTCTCATAACCCTGCACCAATGGAGTGGCATGTGCTTTATCATCCAACTCAAAGTATGCATCATCTACCAGATTTGCTACCTGCAAAATGTTTTTGATCACTGATATGCAATTTAAGCATAACAAAATCATCATGGACAGAGAGTGTAAACCAAATCCCATTTAGTTTTTCAAATGAGATAAAAGAGAAAAGCGATCTTGACTCTTGAACCTAGAAAAACAAATAAGCAAATCTTCAGGCACTGAGAAGAAACACTTGTTTAATTAATAGGGATTAATATAAATGGGCTGATTCTTTGATCAGTTCACTGAGAGATGAGAAGTACAAAATGAAATACTGTGGCAAGAGAAGTACAAAATGAAATATCTGCATTTTCTGACAGTTAGGAGTAATGCAAAATGAATAGTGCCATTTGTTGTCATTTTTCCACCGCTGTTGCAACTCAGAGATTAACAGGCACAAAGTGGTTTTCTTGCATGCCAATGCATAAAAAAACTGGCAGTATTAACTGGTAGTAGTACATATTCATACGCACCCATGCATTAACAACTCAGAGATTTATCTCTGACTGGTACATGCATGATTAACTGGTACACATTCCTGCACACCCATGCATTTAACAACTCATAGATTTACCTCTAACCGGTGCATGCATGATTAACTGGTACACACTCCTGCACACCCAAGCATTAACAACTCAGAGATTTATCTCCAGCTGGTACATGCATTGACTGGTACATGCATTAACTGCAACCATTATGCAATGTCCCTATCAGTCAGGCAACTGCACGCCGACTTAGGGGTTGTCTATACTTGTGGATCTTACATTCACTATGGCCATGTTCAAAAAGTGACAAATTTGTTATTAGTAAGGACAAGAGTTCTCAATGCCAAGGCCAATGAAACTTATAATGGGCAGCGGCAGTGGCTCAGAGTGCTAACAACATATCAACAGGTCAGGACAGGTGTCTTGATTGCTGGTGTGGCATACCTGTGGTAGGGATGCAATGAAATCATGGATGTTGGCAGCCCGAGCAGCCGAGATGATTTCGTCCATGCTGACCACACGCTCATTGTCCCCATAGGCAATGTTTTCGGCCAAACTGCGGTCAAAGAGCACGGGCTCCTGGGAAACAATTCCTATCTGTGATCTCAGGTGTTGAACATTGAGATCCTTCACGCTGGCACCACCCAACATCTGCAATGATCAAAATCAAAAGAATATTTAGAAACAAAACCATTTAAACATTATGCACAAAACAAAAAGAGAAGGCAGCATCATCTGAATAAGCTTAAGGATAATGATAAATAATTCATATAAAGTGCCATTCTCTAACCAGAGTTATCCCACTTGCCTGTCACCACCCACTCTTTTGCCTTACTACAAAACCCCAGACCACCCGGTAGCAGCCGGCCAGCAGACGTTCCATACTAGCATCTCGATTTATGCAAACAGGAACGGGATTCTCATGAGACTTGTAGCCTCGTTTCCACTATTGTTTACTACTTCCGGCGATGTCCTTTGTTCGAAGTTCAGTGGAGTCTGAGCTACGCTGTGAATTTTCAAAGTTGCGAGATGGACACGCAATAGATGCACAAAAATAAACAAAACCCCTACGGCTACAGTTAGCAATGGCATCAGAGCTTCATTCTTTGAGATTTAAACTGCAAATTTGGCGCATTCACTTACCATGGGCACCCTGATAAACTCATGGAGCTTCATCTCTGGAGATTCACAAGGGAAATTTTGCAAAGTCGGTTACCCCGCAGGCACCCAAAAATCTGACATTGAGATGCAGACATTTCTGACCTTTTTTATATATTTTTTTTATGCTTGTATTTTTGAGTGAAAAAAATCAAAACCTACTGGATATACAAGAACACTGTATTTGCAAACTGGGGGAAATCCTAAGTGAGCTAATACTTTTGTTCGGTGTTTATTATTGATTTTTAAAGTTATATACCAGGATCATTTGACACAGTTACTTCCCTTCGCATGGGATTTCATAGCGGAAAGGCGGCAGCTGGTCTGGGGCCAAGTGGGTTAAACTCACTGCATTGTACAAAACCACTCATGACAAAAACCACATTAACATACATTTTAACAAAGTGAACCTTAAATATTGTAGTCTATCTTTATCACCTAGTAAACAATAACAATATAGATACACAACACACACACAAACACGTATGCATGCACCAGTGTTGAACATATAGAACACAGGTGTAAACTGCTGAGCATGAAGAACACAGCTGTAAACTGTTGAGCATGTACAGCACAGCTGTAAACTGTTGAGCATGTAGAACACAGCTGTAAACTGCTGAGCATGTAGAGCAGAGCTGTAAACTGCTGAGCATGTAGAGCAGAGCTGTAAACTGTTGAGCATGTAGAGCACAGCTGTAAACTGCTGAGCATGAAGAACACAGCTGTAAACTGTTGAGCATGTAGAGCAGAGCTGTAAACTGCTGAGCATGTAGAACACAGCTGTAAACTGTTGAGCATGTAGAGCAGAGCTGTAAACTGCTGAGCATGTAGAAAAGCAGGTGTAAATTGCTGAGCATGCAGAACACATCTGTAAACTATTGCTGACAGACAGCAAGAGGAGAGGAGAAAGGAAGGTGTTAACTCACCACCACTCCCGCCTCTGTGTCGTAGAACCTCTCTATCAGCTGCACAGTGGTACTCTTGCCACAGCCGCTGGAACCCACCAAAGCCACAGTCTGACCTTGACACACCGTAATGTTCAGCTTCTGAAGGATCTTGGCATCAGGGCGGGATGGGTAGCGGAACTCCACATCTTTGAAAATGACCTCTGACCTGAACCCTTGCTGTAAAACAGATACTTCAGATGTGACCAAATAATATTCTAACCACTGCCATCACCATCACCATTGAAACACACAAAGGTTATAACTGATCAGATAACAACACACTGAGACAATGCTTTGATCATACCAGTGATTCCTTTCTGAAATTAATCTTACAATCTAACAAAAACTCAACATACCAAATTCAACATTCAGTATTCCAAAATGCAGATGTCGGCATCAATATACTAAACAACTTTCATTCCTGCAACAAATCCTTCCCGGCATCTTGTAAATGTCCTTCACTTTCAGGTGGAGCAACGTGCCCTGTTGCATAACTTAACTGACATTCTCACATCCTGAATTAGATCATCTGACATGCATCTTCATCAGTTCCATCTTGTGTAAAAACAACATTCTAGTCATAACCTTGGCATACTTATCATGTGATTTTAGTTTGCAAGCAAATTTCGTGGTAAGTTGCCCTGGGGCTATTCAGTCAGCAGCATAGCCATATATAAATCTCAGTTTGTTTTTGATGGGGAGCAAGGATAGCTCAGCGGTAGAGCACTGTACTTGTGATCAAAAGGTTGTAGGTTTGAGCCCCGGCAGGAACAGTGGGAGATTTTTCTTCTCCAGGGTCAGCTTTCTGTGCTGACTCTTAATTTGGTATCCGTTCCACCCCCATGTTACTGCAGTAGCATGTAAAATCCTGATTATTTTGCCAAAAGTGCAGTTGGCAGGTTACAGCTAAACACACATGCGCCCTACATATGTGGCTTTGCATGAAGCAACACTGTAAACTGGTGCATGGTTGGATGGCGTACACAGAATCTGTGCCATGATGGCAGCAGTTTCACAAGGTACCAGCCATGTAACAACTAAACAGCACTGCAAGTACACCATTTCAATATAGATTTGAAAAAAAGAAGCTATAAACTGCTAGCCTCTCATTCAGACTGAAATATGATGAAAGCAGAGTCAGTATTCTCAAGAGCAGAGAACAGCACCATAATAACAGCAATCAACAACTATTATTATTAACTTTTTACTGTGTGTTCAACAGCAGTGGTTTCCCTCACCGGCAAGGTGTTGCCCTCTTCTGACGCGGAGCTGATGCTGGGCTTTGCATCCATCAGTTTGATGATGCGTTGGGCTGAGATCTGAGCCTTGCCAACATCTGGAGCAAAGGCGCTGGCATTCCCCAGGGCCATGGCACCGAACACTATGGCACCAAACACCCTGTGACACAACAGAACTGGTGGGTCTGAACAGAACTGGTCTCATGGGGGGAAAGGGGGGGGGGGTCAGAACAGAACCTGTTAGGGTGGGTCAGAACACAGCTGGTGAGGGTGGGTCAGAACACAAGTGGTCAGGGTGGGTCAGAACAAAGCTGGTCAATGTGGAGTCAGAACAGAACAGGTCAGGGTGGGGTCAAAACAAATTTGATAGTGTGGGTCAGAACAGACCTTGTTATGGTGGGTCAGAACAGAACTGGTTATGGTGGGTCAAAACAGAACTGGTTAGGGTGTTCAGAACAGACCTGGTTAGAGTGGGTCAGAACAGAACTGGTTAGGGTGGGTCAGAACAGACCTGGTTAGGGTGGGTCAGAACAGAACTGGTTAGGGTGGGTCAGAACAGACCTGGTTAGGGTGGGTCAGAACAGAACTGGTCAAGGTGGGTCAGAACAGAACTGGCCAGGGTGGGTCAGAACAGACCTGGTTAGGGTGGGTAAGAACACAACCGGTCAGGGTGGGTCAGAACACAACTGGTCAGGGTGGGTCAGAACACAACTGGTCAGGGTGGGGTCAGTATGGAACAGGTAAGGGTGGGATCAGAGCAGAACAGGTTAAATGTACAAAAGCAAGAAGCATCTGATTAAGACCAAAACTCTACAGCCCCAGCACATACTGAGGAGCATGTTGTTCACGTCTGTGCAAATACATCAGCCTTGTCAGATACGTGATGTCACACGGACATGGATGATATACTTGCGCAGGTTTCTGGTCTAATAACGATTGTCATCCTTAGAGGTTTGGCCTTAACGTTTTTCACAAGTCAAACAAAATTACAGGTCACCAAATCAGGACCGTAACTTGTCACTAGAAGAGAGAACTCTCTACCAACTGACTGAAGGTCTAACAAAAGTGTCGTACATGTCTGAAAGGTTTACCAGAATGTTTTTGTTTTTTTCTCTCACTCATGTGCCGTCAACCCTACTCCTTCAGGGAGTGAGTTCAGTGAAAGGAAATGATTCTGAACTGTTAGATAAAGGTTACAGCCAAAAGAGTGGTGTGTCTTGTCTCCCAGAGCTGATTGGCTAATCACAGTCTGTCACTCAAATCTCAGCTACATGTCCATTCCCATAACTAAAGGAAGAGAAAGAAAAAAATACAGGGGCAAAAATGTACTTACAAAAACACATCCTCAAAGTCCATCTCTGACTGCTCAATGAGGTAGGCGCCCAGCACAAAGGCTGCGGCATAGACGAAGTAGATGCAGCCTTGAGAGAAGCCGAAGGCAAAGCCAACAAGCTGACCTTTCTTCAGGGCACCTCTGTATGGCCCCTCCAGGTGTGTCATGAAACGCTTGTGCATGGTCTCCTCACGCCCAAGGGAGACAACTGTGCGAATGTTTTCAATTGCCTCAGTTGCAGTCTGTAAAACAATAGTGAATACAAATGTTTTCAATTGTTTCTGGTGCAGTCTGTAAAACAATATAGATGTTTTCAATTACTTCAGTTGCAGTCTGTAAAATAACAGTGAATACAAATGTTTTCAATTGCTTCAGTTGCAGTCTGTAAATCAATACAAATGTTTTCAATTGCTTCAGTTGCAGTCTGTAAATCAATACAGATGTTTTCAATTGCTTCAGCTGCTGCTGTAAAACAATACAAATGTTTTCAATTGCTTCAGTTGCAGTCTGTAAAACAATACAAATGTTTTCAACTGCTTCAGTTGCAGTCTGTAAAACAATACAAATGTTTTCAACTGCTTCAGTTGCAGTGTGTAAAACAATACAAATGTTTTCAACTGCTTCAGTTGCAGTCTGTAAAACGATGCTGTTTTCAATTGCTTCAGTTTCAGCCTGTAAAAGAATAACAATGATAATTATGTCTTGGCCAGTTGTAATAATATTGATCCAGTTTTGTTGAATGACACTCCAGCTCACAATCATGCACCACCATACAAAGATAGGCTACAGAAGGTAGAGCATTTCTGATATCTGTGAGTGAGTGTGAGTGTGAGCATGTGTGTACATGAGTGCATGCATACGTGTGTGTGTGTATGCGCAAGCATGCCTGTGTGCATGTGCACATGTGTGTGTGTGGCTGTATATACGTCCATGCATGCACATGTGTGTGATGCGTGTCTCATGTGGGCCATGCAAACATTTCTCATGTTTCATATGCACACATGTTTCTTACTTGTATGAATTACAAACCCCACCTTTCCAGCTTCTTCAAGTGCAGCCTTGTTGCTCCCGGCAACACCTGCCAGAATCCGGATTTCCAGGTATCCACCCAAGACGAGGAGTGGCAAGAATGCAATGATGAGAAGAGTCAGCTGCCAGCCATAGATAAAAGCAATGACAAGACCAGTGCCGATGTTGGCAATGTTCATGATAGCCACTCCCAGTCTCACCCCCGTTGCCTGAAATGCAACCATCATAAAACTGTCAATCAAGTCAGAGGTATTAAGATTTGGTAGATACATGGAAAGAAAGGCAAGGCCCTCCCCCCCCCCCTCACCCCACCCCCCTCAGTGGCTGTCTGGGAACCTTTGCCTGAAACCTCAGTGGTTCCTCCTTCCAAATTGCACCTCTGCACAGAGGAGCACCAAAACTTGGATCAGAAAAGTGTGTTGGAACTTGGATCAAAATCGCAACATACACACAATGCTTACTTTCAGCTACACCTCCAAGTTATAAATTTGCCAACTTCATCCTCATAAACTGCCTTCAAATCCATTTCATCCCTTTTCTACTAGTACTACATACTCTGCATAAAAGGAATACTCCAAAATCTGAAACATCATTTCATCCTCTTTACAATGTTTATGAAGGGTGACTGAAAAAAGAGGAAATTTTCATCCTTACCCCCTGCACCAAAGAGGCATCAGTAGCAAGCCTGGTGGTCAACGCTCCAGTGCTGTTGTTTTTGTCGTCAAAGAAGGTAATTTCCTGCAACAAGAACAAACCTGTCATCATGCTGGTCGTCAGCGTCAGTGAAAAAATATCCTTCCTGCAAACGTTGCAAGCAGGTGTCATTGTGTTCACACTTTCGCCGTTACAAAAAGTTCTCTCCTGCAAATTTCACAAAAGTGTAATGCAGTAAACCCCCTATTTTAAGACCAGCCTAAAACTCAAGAAAGTGTTTTCAGACAAAGCGGGTCTCTCATCTGGGGTTCATTCGCACGGACATGCGCACAGAAAGGTCTCAGAAAGTAAGTAAGTAAGTAAGCTGGTGTTTTACACCCAGTCAACCAGTGCAGTTATATCAGGGTGATTTCGGGGTGTTCTCTCCTCATGGGTTTATTCATAAGGCGGTTAAAGTTGACTGGGCATGAAACACCAACCTACTTACTTACTAAAGCCCCCCAAAGAAAGGTGCCAACTGATTAAAGCATAAATGTCAGCACAGGAGATCACCAGTGAAACCTTTTTCTCTCTCAAATAACTGGTACACAGGTTCTGTACAGTTTATCTTGGTTGTACAGCTGAATTCATAAAAAACAAATGTCACAGCTTGTGATACAATATATTAGAGCACAACAATCATTTTCAAGAACTTCCAAATACTGTATCCAGTTTTTATTGATTTTCAAGGACTTACAAGGCAATGAGAAGGGTCTTTTAGAAACTCTGTGACTTTGCAACACTGTCAAGGACTGTACAAACTCTGCACTGTATGTCTGATTCCTACCTGATGCAACATGGCACGGAAGCTCAAGTCACGGATCCTCACAGTCAAGTTCTCCCCGGACACAGCAAAGAAGTAGGACTAAAAAATAACAAAAACACAGCAAAGAGGTAGGACTAATTAATAATTTTAAAACAGCGAAGACATAGGACTAAACAAAGCAGGCCTAAAAAAACAAAAACAGCAAAGAAGTAGGACTATAAAAAAAATGCAAAGAAGTAGGACTAAACTTTTCTTTTCTTTTTAAAGCAACAAAGAAGTAAGACTAAAAATAAAACAGAACAAAAACTAGAAAAGAAGTAGGACAACAACAAAAAACAGCAAAGAAGTAGGACTAAAAAACACAGTAAACAACATTAGACATCTAACAACAGGATACAAGATAATCTGGGTCATTTTCCTCCTTGCATTTCTATCATTACAAAAACAAAGTTTAACAAAGGCATCTGCAACAATCATGTGTTTGTGTGTATTGTTGTTTTTTGGAGGTGAGCGTGTGTGGGGGTGGGGAGGGATGTGTGAGCATGTATGTCTGTGTGATCTTTTAGTCTGACACATTTCTTTCAGTATTCCAACTGATCAAAAAGGTTATGCCATGTCATCTCTCTCTCTCTCTCTCTCTCTCTCTCTCTCTCTCTCTCTCTCTCTCTCTCTCTCTCACATGCTCATTTGCTAGGTTCTGATGTATGTTTCTCCACTGCACTTCAGTTTAGGTTTACCTGGTATTTCTCATGCTGTATCTCATGTCACGAGTGCTGTTGTTTATTACATGTTTGATTCAGTGTTCATTTCTTTTGAATTTCAGATCTTATATGTCACTTCAAATACCATTTGTGTCTGCTGAATTGTTAAAGGTCTTAAACAATAACTCCTCTAAGCCTCCCTCCCCCCCCCACCCTCCACCACCACCACCACCTCACAGCCAAAGGTCAGAGCAGCCAGTCAACATACCTGCATGAACATGGAGCAGAGAGAAACAACCCCTAGGCCCACCAAGATCAAAGAGTACGTCATGATATCTTTTTCCTGTTCGTCCAGATCTGTGTTCGCGAACACCTGAAAACACAAAACAGTAAACATGTAGAGGATGTAGATGGCAGAGGGCCCATTCACAGTGTGGTAAAGTTACAAATAGCAAGTCTGGGTCTCTACAGGTTTCCCAAGGCAAAATTCATGGCTTTTTCCTCTCTTTTTTTTTTCTTTCTCAAATACAAGTATATATATATAAAAAATTAAAATGTTATGTGATAACAATGAATGTTATGATAATTGAGCCAACACCAAGAGATATTCCTCCTTTACCACCTAACAAAAATAGAATTATAATAATACACAAATTTTCTATAGTGCTATTCTCTGCAGAGCAAGTACAGATGTCAACTAAATCTCCTAATGCAACATATACCTGCAATCACACAGCAAAACAATACATATTATATACTTAATACATCGCAGTAATATAAAACAGGTACTCATAAAACAGCAAACAAATTCTGTAGTATTATTTGCATTGTTATGGCCAGGACACCATGGAATAAAAAAGGCACTAACGCCGATGATCTTGCTGAAGATGATGGCGAAGGCTGGCTGGACACCTCCGTTGAGAATGCCTGAGATGCAGCCCATCAGGATGTACTTCCACTCAGGGGCGTTCATGCGCATCAAGCGGGTGAAGGGCGCACTGGGCAGGTCCTCTTTCTCCTCCTGCACACACAAAAGCCAAGCAATTACAGCTAAAGAGTTGCTGCTGCTTCTCTTCCTGTACACACACCAGCCAAGCCATCACAGCTAAAGAGTTGTAAGTAGTTTCTCTTTCTCTTCCTGTACACACAACAGCCAAGCCATCACAGCTAAAGAGTTGTAAGTAGTTTCTCTTTCTCTTCCTGTACACACAACAGCCAAGCCATCACAGCTAAAGAGTTGTAAGTAGTTTCTCTTTCTCTTCCTGTACACACAACAGCCAAGCCATCACAGCTAAAGAGTTGTAAGTAGTTTCTCTTTCTCTTCCTGTACACACAACAGCCAAGCCATCACAGCTAAAGAGTTGTAAGTAGTTTCTCTTTCTCTTCCTGTACACACAACAGCCAAGCCATCACAGCTAAAGAGTTGTAAGTAGTTTCTCTTTCTCTTCCTGTACACACAACAGCCAAGCCATCACAGCTAAAGAGTTGTAAGTAGTTTCTCTTTCTCTTCCTGTACACACAACAGCCAAGCCATCACAACTAAAGAGCTGTAAGTAGTTTCTCTTTCTCTTCCTGTACACACAACAGCCAAGCCATCACAACTAAAGAGTTGCTGCTGTAGTTCCTCTTTCTCAGCTAAAGAGTTGTTGCTGTTTCTCTTCCTGCACACGTCAGCCAAGCCATCACAACTAAAGAGTCGTTGCTGTAGTTCCTCTTTCTCAGCTAAAGAGTTGTTGCTGTTGTTGCTGTAGTTCCTCTTTCTCGACTAAAGAGTTGTTGCTGTTTCTCTTCCTGCACATACATCTTGCAGGTGTTGCAACACAGCCCCAAAATGGTGGAGCTTGAAGAGTCAGCTTCCCAGTCCCACCCCACCCCTCCACTACCAGCTGCAATGATGTGCAGATTACTCCTGATTTGGGGAGAAGCAGGGCATGCATTGACACTTTGGTTACAGCCAGTTGAATAACTAACGTAGAATGGTAAACATCTGCACCTCATGTCCTTTGATGGAATACTTTCAATTCTAATTATTTCTTTTCAGCGTCTACTATTCAAATCATGCGTCAGACAGTCAGGGTGGTTATCAAATATGGATCAGAGTTCCATTTCCTTTTGAGTGCGTCATGAACAGTGAATCAGATTGTTGATTGTAATGCAGTGATTTTTGCATCACCCAAGTATGACCTTAATGGTGGACTGGGTAAGCAAATCAAATTCTCAAGAGAACATATTTTTCAGTTTTACATTTCAGATGCTGCTGTGACTGTGCCATTTTATCAAGGTCACCAAAAAGTAGTTTCCAAGTGCTCAAGAGAGTCATCACTATGCAAAAAAAAAATCTTCTCTTTTTTGTAGTCTTTGAGAAAAAAACAATGTTAAGGGTACATACAGCAAAAGACAGCCTTATGACCAGATCATATCTCTTTCTCAGACGCTCAACATTACCAGATCATACCTTTTTCTCAGACGCTCAACATTACCAGATCATACCTTTTTCTCAGACCCTCAACATTACCATATCATTCCTTTTTCTCAGACACTCAACACCAGACTATACATTTTTCTCAGCTGCCTAACATTACCATATCATACCTTTTTCTCAGACGCTCAACATTACCAGATCATACCTTTTTCTCAGACACTCAACATTACCATATCATTCCCTTTTCTCAGACACTCAACACTAAACTGTACCTTTTTCTCAGCTGCCCAACATTACCACATCATACTTTTTTCTCAGACATTCAACATTACCACATCATACCTTTTTTCAGACACTCAACATTACCAGATCATACCTTTTTCTCAGACACTCAACATCAGACTGTACCTTTTTCTCAGCTGCCCAACATTACCACATCATACCTTTTTCTCAGACACTCAACATTACCACATCATACCTTTTTCTCAGACACTCAACATTACCAGATCATACCTTTTTCTCCTCTTTCTTCTCAGATTCAGACACACTGTGCATGCGCTTCAGCTTTGCCTCTTCTGATACCATGCGCTTCAACTGGCCCTTGCCATCAGGACTAGCTCCACCTTGCGTATAGCTGGCGATCTCATCTGCAAACACAACATGCAGACGTTAAAGTTGAGTCTGCACAACATAAAATACATATATGTGTATACATATATAGCATGTCTAATGACACAAATGCACTGAAAATCACATTCATGGAAATAGGAAAATAGGACATGTAATAAATCATTTGATATCTAAGGAAAATGACAAGTAATCAAAATTAGTAAATTCTCTCTCCCCCTCCCCTCCCCCACTACTCTCTCTCTCTCTCTCTCTCACACACACACACACACACACACACACACACACACACACACACACACACACACACACACACACACACACACACACACACACACACACACAATTTACCCCTACCCTCAGTAGCTAGAATACTATGTTTCCCTGACTTTCAGACATGGGTATGTGTGTGCATGCGTGCGTGCATGCGTGTGTGCATGCATGCATGCGTGCATGTATGTATGTATGTATGTATGTATGTATGTATGTATGTATGTATGTATGTATGTATGTATGTATGTATGTATGTATGTATGTATGTATGTATGTATGTATGTATGTATGTTACTAATAATTCAGGTCTTGCTAATTTTTCTCATTACAGACAGATTCACTGTTTACAACACCAGCCACCAGTCTGTTCATTCACAACACTGACAACCAGCCACCAGTCTGTTCATTCACAACACTGACAACCAGCCACCAGTCTGTTCATTCACAACACTGACAACCAGCCACCAGTCTGTTCATTCACAACACTGACAACCAGCCACCAGTCTGTTCATTCACAACACTGACAACCAGCATGAAAAAGGCCTGGGCATTAAAACAAGCATTACTGAAACCCACATGTACCTGTACCAGTAACTAAACACACACGCATGCACACACACATGCACACACACATGTACACACACACACACACACACACACACACACACACACACACACACACACACACACATATGAGCATGCATGCATGCATACACACAAACACACAACACACACACACACACACACACACACACACACACACACACACACACACATATGAGCATGCATGCATACACACAAACACACAACACACACACACACACACACACACACACACACACACACACACACACACACACACACATACATACATACACACATCAACACACACACACACACATACACACATCAACACACACATACACACAACAACAACAACAACAACAACAACAACAACTACAACAACAACAATGGATCACATTCACAATCATAATAAAAGCATACCAAAAAAGTTGAAAAGAGCAAAACCATGACGTCCCATTATGTGATGTTGGGGAGGGGCATGAAGCATTGTAGGAGGGGTGTGGCATTGGGGAGGGGCATGAAGCATTGTAGGAGGGGTGTGGCATTGGGGAGGGGCATGAAGCATTGTAGGAGGGGTGTGGCATTGGGGAGGGGCATGAAGCATTGTAGGAGGGGTGTGGCATTGGGGAGGGGCATGAAGCATTGTAGGAGGGGTGTGGCATTGGGGAGGGGCATGAAGCATTGTAGGAGGGGTGTGGCATTGGGGAGGGTTGTGAAGCATTGTAGGAGGGGTGTGGCATTGGGGAGGGTTGTGAAGCATTGGAGGAGGGGTGTGGCATTGGGGAGGGGCATGAAGCATTGGGGAGGGGTGTGGCATTGGGGAGGGGCATGAAGCATTGTAGGAGGGGTGTGGCATTGGGGAGGGGCATGAAGCATTGTAGGAGGGGTGTGGCATTGGGGAGGGGCATGAAGCATTGTAGGAGGGGTGTGGCATTGGGGAGGGTTGTGAAGCATTGGAGGAGGGGTGTGGCATTGGGGAGGGGCATGAAGCATTGGGGAGGGGTGTGGCATTGGGGAGGGGCATGAAGCATTGTAGGAGGGGTGTGGCATTGGGGAGGGGCGTGAAGCATTGTAGGAGGGGTGTGGCATTGGGGAGGGTTGTGAAGCATTGTAGGAGGGGTGTGGCATTGGGGAGGGGCATGAAGCATTGGGGAGGGGTGTGGCATTGGGGAGGGGCATGAAGCATTGTAGGAGGGGTGTGGCATTGGGGAGGGGCGTGAAGCATTGTAGGAGGGGTGTGGCATTGGGGAGGGTTGTGAAGCATTGTAGGAGGGGTGTGGCATTGGGGAGGGGCATGAAGCATTGGGGGTGGCATTGGGGAGGGGCATGAAGCATTGGGGAGTGGCATTGTGGAGGGGCATGAAACATTGGGTGGGGGGGGGGGGGGTCATGGGGGTGAAACACTGGGGGAAGGGTGTGGCATTGGGGAGACTTCGAAGCATTGTAGGAGGGGTGTGGCATTGGGGAGGGGCATGAAGCATTGGGGGAAGGATGTGACATTGTGGAGGGTTGTGAAGCATTGGGGGAGGGGTGTGGCATTGGGGAGGGTTGTGAAGCATTGTAGGAGGGGTGTGGCATTGGGGAGGGGCATGAAGCATTGGGGGAAGGATGTGACATTGTGGAGGGTTGTGAAGCATTGGGGGAGGGGTGTGGCATTGGGGAGGGTTGTGAAGCATTGTAGGAGGGGTGTGGCATTGGGGAGGGGCATGAAGCATTGGGAGAGGGATGTGACATTGGGGAGGGTTGTGAAGCATTGGGGGAGGGGTGTGGCATTGGGGAGGATTGTGAAGCATTGTAGGAAGGGTGTGGCATTGGGGAGGGGCATGAAACATTGGGCGAGGGATGTGGCATTGTGGAGGGGCGTGAAGTACTGGTGGAGGGGCATGACTTTGACAGAGATGTGAAGTACTGGTGGAGGGGCATGACTTTGACAGAGATGTGAAGTACTGGTGGAGGGGCATGACTTTGATAGAGATGTGAAGTACTGGTGGAGGGGCATGACTTTGACAGACGTGTGAGGTACTGGGGGAGGGGCATGACTTTGACAGACGTGTGAGGTACTGGGGGAGGGACGTGACATTGGGGGATAGGCATGAAGCATTGGGCAAAGGGCGTGACACTGGGGGGAAGGGCATAAGTTTTAGGGAAGGGGTGTGACACTGGGGGAGGGGCATAAAGTATTTGGGGAGGGGCGTGAATCATTGGGGGAGGGCTGTATGGCATTGGGGAGAGGGTGTGGCACTGGGGGAAAGGGTGTGGCGTTGGTGTGATTGTTTTTGTCTTTTTTGCTTTTTTTAACTATAGCAGACATACAATCAACAAAGAATACAGCTGGATACATCCTTACAATTCTAAAACTGTGGGGTGTTTTTTTTTGTTTCTTGTTTTTGTTTTGTTTTTATCAACCACCCACAAGTACAGAGGACCATGTGATTAACAGGCACTGGCAACTAACTTGAGTGATGATGCTTTAAAACCAGTACAGTTGCCAATGAATGATTATAATGCTGATTTTAACTTAAACATTCAGTATTTTCACCATCAATATAAAAACCGTAACTGTTCTTGCAGCTGTATTCTTCATTTCATTTTTGAAGTGGAAAAAATGTAGAAAGATCATAGTATAACCTGGTACTTCATCCGTAAGTTTCTCTGAATGCATGAAAAGAAACAGTGCACAAATTACAGCAAGAGAATAAAGAATGACAATAGCAAAAAAATCAACAACTTATAACAAATCTGAAACAGAATGGGGCCCAGAGTGCTCGTGCAGAATCAACACAAAAAGAAGTTAATTAGCACTGAAAATACATAACACAAGTACAACAACAAAGACCTGAGTCACCTACAGTAATTCTCAGTTGGTATACATGTAAATACAAGGTACACAAACTCCACCACAGGTAAGTCCTAAAAAAAAAGATTAAAAAAATAGGATGTACCTCTGGTGGAATTTATGTCCCTTGTATTTACACACATGCCCGGTGAGAGTTATCTTAGGCAACTCAGGTCTTTGTTGTTATACTTGTGTTATGTATTCTGAGTGCTAATTAACTCCCTTGTGTGTTGATTCAACAAATTGTAACAAACATTGCAACAGTTCAAGTATTCAATTTGTCCAGCTCACACACACATCCTTTTTCTTACTGTCAAATCTGTCAGGACAGGCAGAAAAAGGTCAATGTTATCTTGGTATAAAATCTGTCAGAGCAGATTGCAAAACTGACAGCCAGCATTCAAAAAAGTTCAAACACACGCAAAAGGTTAAGCATGAATGCCTGTTAATTGGACACAAGACAACAAGCTAGTTTTCATCACAAAAACACTTAAGATCAAAACATAAAAGGTTAATTTTTTAATTGTAAAAAAAATAAAAATAAAAAACGCTATTTATTAGGACAAGACAAAACCAGCAAATATTCAGGGTAATTTCCCTTTGTCAAGCTACAAAACAAACAATTCTTCCAAGCACTGGACTGGAAAACAGCATAGCTCAACCAAAAACAGATGAGTGGTTTAGCTTTTCACTTCATTTTTCATTGTTTTGGACCATTTAGCTGTAGTTTAAGTGTCACTTTGTAGCTTGACAAAGGGAATTATCCCAAAAATGTGCTGATTTTGTCTTGTCCCAATAAATAGCACTATTTTGAACCTTTCATGTGTTTGGATCTTGCTCTTAGAATGCTAGCACTCATTCTGGTTTCAGATTATTTTAAACACTTATTTATGAAGTAATACACAGTAATCACTTTACATGAAAACGATGAAAAAGTAAAAACGTGTGCACACGTTTTAAGCAACGGAGGCTAAAATGGGTTAAAAGTTTATTTTAGTGTAAAACTTAAAGCCAACAGAAACTTATCACTGTTACATGTAACAGATCTGAAACAGAATGAGCCCCAGCGCGTCTGTGTGTTAGACAGGTTAAGAACAGTTCAAACATGTTGTTCTGTTTTACTGGTAAACCCTTTCAAGCTGGCTGAAACAGGTCACCAAAAGCCGGATTTGCCCTAAAGTGAAACAAGTCCCAATCGCAGATGTCAGTTCAGTAGCATTTAAAGCATCACTCCCTGCTGCTGCTGTTCTGTTGCTTAATGTCCTCGGATGTCGGCTGACATATTACTATTATTAGGGACAAGCTGAGACCAATGCCGAAGCATGGTTCAGTATAGCTTTACATCCACAGAACCCACAAGGCTCATTAGGACGGCCACCTCGACTCTCACACAGCTCCTGAACTATGACATCACTCCCTTTCAGATTTTGTGCATTTACATTGAAAAACAAACATCACCACTATTTGTGCTGATGGTCGTACTGCATAAATTTAATTCATAAGTCAACAAGGAAACCAACAAACTAAGAACTGCTCTGTTTGTTGGTTTGTAAATAAATGTGTTTCCTTGTTGACATATGAGATTTCAGGACTGAAGTTCTATTGGCCCAACTCCTTTCTGCAGCCAGCATCAAATGCAAGACAAGTTTTCAGCAGACTGACTCAGGTGTTACGTCCATAATGCTGTGATTCATTACCAATTTGGTTTTTCTTTCATTCTTTCTTTTTCACTCTTCTCCAACGCTGAACTAATTCCGTCATTTCCTGCATGAGTTCTACCTTTGGCTGTACATTTGTCACAGACAAATCTGATTCTTCCATGCCTCTGATTTTGGCCTATACATATATATACCACTCCAGGGAGAGCAAAATTCAGCACTGAGCAGGCTGCCAGAACTCTGTCACATATGCTGTACACTGCTGAATATGAAAAAGCAACAACACTATTTCATGATCATTTGTCTTTATGCCAATATTGTGAAGACGTAAAGTGCCATTATCTTCATTTTGTGACACTAGTAACAGCAGCAACAGTTAAGAAAAATCTTCAAGGCTAAATAGGTGAAAGGGTGATATTTTAAGACAGTAAATGCAAACTTATGAAATTCATCACATGTGGCAGAGTGGTATTTTCAGTGTGTGACTGTTTTGTCACAAATTGTGGGGACTATATTTGGTACTAACTTTAAGTAAACATGATGCTGATGATGTAGTGTTGTTTAGTGTCCTCAGATGTCAGATGACATTTTAGGGACAAGTTGTGACCAATGCCGAAGCACGGTTCAATAATTCTTTACGTCCACGGAAACCAGAAGGCTCGTTAGGACGGACAGCCCAGGACGGCCACCTCGACTCTCACACAGCTCCTGAACTATGGAAACATGATGCTTAGACACTCACAGGCTTAGTATCAATTATGTTTAGTCAAGAATAGAGTCTTGATTATTAACTGCACTTAATATGCTGTTTTATTGGATTTTCTTATTAAAATTTGGACGTAGTTTTTGATTATTAGTGCAGTAATTAATGGTGAATATTGTCTTAAAAAGGAGTAAATGAATCTGGTCATATTGAGGTAGTAATTATAATGTTTGGTATCTTATCTATTATGGTGACAGAGTTCTGTCCTGTGTATTGTATATGATTTTTAACAAGTTCAGAGTTTGTTTTCTTGCTGCAAGTGCAACAAGAGAAAAGCATGCGTTCCATGTTTAGTGGGCTCTAGAAGTTCTGAGCTCACAGCTCACTATATATATGATTTAGCAACAGGTTTAGTGGTCAGTTACAGAAGTTATTTATCTGGAAGAAGAAGGAGCCTTTGTCAAATTGAGAAGGGCGACATCTGTCTGCCAATGCTACTGTACAACACCCTTGAAATAAACAGCCACGGTTCCCCTGCTTCGCCTCATGTCTTTCCCACGAGCCCAGCAGGGGCATAAACATATATATATATGCACCATAACCCGCCAACACATACAGAGTGCACCCAAAATTAAATGTGAGCAAAGAAAGAGACTGGTTACCTTCATCTTCATCCGTTGCTTTTTTGTTTGTCTGAAACACAAAGAGACCAACAATGTTACATACATGTGCTGTAGATATTAAGTATCGTGTAGAAATTATCACATCCACTTTTTCTTCTCTCTGGTATGTATACATAATTGTATTAGTACAAATTCACAGAGGAATCATGTCTATTTTTTAAGAATGACAGACTCCTACTGTCAATCTCATGAATACTGGCATGAATCTCTGAGATCAACTGCTTTTTGCTCTGATTGACTCAGTTTTGATTTCTGCTGTATTAGATAATCCTGCACTGTCAGTTTCCACTGTATTACACACATCCTGTGTGTCAGTTTACACTGTATCACACAAGTCCTGCAGTGTCAGTTTTTACTGTATTACAAATGTCCTGCACTGTCAGTTTCCACTGTATTACACAGGTCCTGCAGTGTCAGTTTCCACTGTATTACACAGGTCCTGCAGTGTCAGTTTCCACTGTATTACACAGGTCCTGCACTGTCAGTTTCCACTGTATTACACAGGTCCTGCACTGTCAGTTTCCACTGTATTACACAGGTCCTGCACTGTCAGTTTCCACTGTATTACACAGGTCCTGCAGTGTCAGTTTCCACTGTATTACACAGGTCCTGCACTGTCAGTTTCCACTGTATTACACAGGTCCTGCACTGTCAGTTTCCACTGTATTACACAGGTCCTGCACTGTCAGTTTCCACTGTATTACACAGGTCCTGCAGTGTCAGTTTCCACTGTATTACACAGGTCCTGCACTGTCAGTTTCATTTTGTTCCAGCCTGAGATACGCTATGCCACTGACTGCAGGTGCCACAGCAGTAATTAAAAGGATAAGGATAATACAGGAAATTTATAATAATGAAGTGCCACCCATGTGGTTCAAAGCACTAAACAATATCAACATGCAGTGTACCTGAACACCAAGATGCAGATTTTTATTAATTTAACATACAATTAACAAGTAACATGGATATTAACACAGCTATATAATGTTTACAAGCATGAGGGATGATACACTTATATATACAACACACACATGCACACACATGCATGCATGCACAAATGCGCACACACACACACACACACATGTACACACACACACACATGCACAAATGCGCACACACACACACACACACATGTACACACACACACACACACACACACACACACACACACACACACACACACACACACACACACATGCGTGCACACTCTCACACACACACACACATGTACACACACACACACACACGCACACACACACACACACACAACACTTCATACAAACAGGGGTGAAGGACTCAACTGAAGCATGCAGCAGAGAAGAGAAACGTTTGGAAAGTGAGCAACACTCAGTCCACTGTCTAGTCACTCACCTGGTTCATGACCAGCTGGTAGTAGATTCCCTGCTTGGCCATCAGCTCATCGTGCGTGCCCTGCTCTGACACCTGGCCCTCCTTGAAGCTGATGATGATGTCCGCAGTCTTGATGGTGGACAGGCGATGGGCAATGACGATGGTCGTCCTGCCTTGTCTGGCCTGTCACAGTCAACAGACAAATGCCTGGGGGCATGATGCGTGCTGAGCACAAAGGAGCATTTACGCTAAAGCACACGCTGGGCCCCATTAGCATCTCGTTTTGGGGTAGTTGCCAGCTACTGCAAGATCCAAACACATGTAGCTGCCAGCTACTGCAAGACCCAAACACGTCAGAGGTTAAAAGAAATGCTATTGATTAAAACGAACAAAACACAACAAGTGAAAACAGCATTTTATTGATTAGAACGAGCAAAACACAACAAGTGAAAATAGCACTCTATTGATTAGAACGAACAAAACACAACAAGCAAACATAGCATTCTTTTTAACCTTCGATGTGTTTGGATCTTGTTTCAAAATGCTAGTAGCGTCATTCTCGTTTGAGTTTTTTGTGGGCTGCTGCATTTACATCTGTGGCCTGGACCAGATCTGAGTCAGACGTTCAACATCAGTATTGCACCAGATGCAGCATCTGTCTGCTGTACTTCCAGACCACAGCTCTGGTGATGGACAGGTGATGCACAAGGATAAAATGCAGTGTGCAACAGGTGATGCTCAGCCCTACTGCAGTGTAGTTTGCAGCCATCCAGGCATGGCCAAGTGAAAACAAGGGGGCAGGGGGGTAAGAGGGCAGGGGGACGGGGAGAAGGGGGGGAGGGGGGAAAGGGGGGGAGAGGAGTGGGGGGGGGTGCAATTTTTCTCCCTTGCAAAGAGCACCAGGTGAAGGCAAGAAAGGTCAACAGCAAACTAGCTCTGTGGTTCAGGATGAAAATATTGTAAAAAGAGGAACAGTCTTTTCTAAGGTCAACCTCCACAGTAAAAAAAAAAACAATTTTTATTTTTATTTTTCATGAAACGAGTTCTTCAGCTGGAATGTCACATGTATAAAACATCACTGCATAACAATCCATTTTTACAAGGTTGTGCTTTAAAAAAAAATTTGATTCATATTTTTATCAGGTGTAGGTGCATCAGCAAGCAACAAAGAACAGCTCATTTAATAAACACAAATTTCAAAGGCAAGTAAGCCCTTGCTACTGACAGGGAGAGGGAGACAGAGAGAGACAGACAGAAAGAGAAGGAGAGAAAAAAGACTGACAGAAAAGGAGAGAGAAAAAGAGACAGAAAGAAAAGAAAAAAAACATTGACAGACAGCAAGAGAAAAAAAAAGACTCATCTGAGTGCAAAGAGATGAGACAATATGAAAGATGGAATGAGGTCAAGGTGCAAGGGTCACCAACCTTATCAAGGGCATCCTGCACCACCTTCTCACTCTCTGTGTCAAGGGCGGAGGTCGCTTCATCCAGCAGGAGAATCTTGGGATTGCGCACCAAGGCACGAGCGATAGCCACGCGCTGCTTCTGGCCACCCGACAGCTGTGCTCCACGCTCCCCCACCAGAGTCTCATATTTCTGCACAGTGGGCAGACAGGTTAGTGGGCAGACAGGTAAGTTGGCAGACAGGTAAGTTGGCAGACAGGTAAGTTGGCAGACAGGTAAGTTGGTAGACAGGTAAGTTGGCAGACAGGTTAGTGGGCAGACAGGTTAGCAGGCAGACAGGTTAGTGGGTAGACAGGTAAGTGGGCAGACAGGTTAGTGGGCAGACAGGTAAGCGGGTAGACAGGTTAGTGGGCAGACAGGTTAGTGGGCAGACAAGTTAGTGGGCAGACAGGTTAGTGGGCAGACAGGTTAGTAAGCAGACAGGTTAGTGGGCAGATAGGTTAGTGAGCAAACAGGTTATTGGGCAGAAAGGTCAGTGGGCAGACAGGTTAGTGAGCAGACAGGATAGTGGGCAGACAGGTTAGCAGGTCGACAGGTTACTGAGCTGACAGGTTAGCGGTCAGAGAGGTTAGCGGGCAGACATGTTAGTGTACAGACAGGTTAGTGGGCAGAAAGGTTAGTGGGCAGACAGGTTAGTGGGCAGACAGGTTAGTAAGCAAACAGGTTCATGGGCAGACAGATTGGTAATCAGACAGGCTGATGGGCAGACAGGTTAGTGGGTAGACAGATTAAGAACAGAAAATATGCAAAATGACAAAATCCTTCATGGCTGTTTCCTCAAAATTGCTGCCATAAAGCTTAGCAACTTAATAGCAATTGTTTTTTTCTTTTTTTCTTTTTTACAAGTCTTTATTTCAATGGCAAAATAATCCCAAGTGGTTGCAGTTTTTATCTGCAGTACCCCAGATGTGACTTTAGACTGATTTTGCGGGAGAGGGTCACAATTAGTACTGTCAGACACAATCCTAAAGCAAAGACTTCAGCAGACAGACAGACAGCTGCACTATACTGACATCTGGCAGACTCATGATGAAGTCGTGAGCATTGGCATTTTTCGCAGCCTGTTCAATGTCCTGCTTTGACACTCCTTCACAGCCATAGCGGATGTTCTCCTCAATGGTGGTGGCAAAAAGCACAGGCTCCTGGGATACCACACCAATGCGAGAGCGCAGCCAGCGAACGTTGAGCTCACGAATGTCCTTCCCATCAAGCATAACCTGCAAACCCAAGGTCACTCCACTGTCACAAACCCAAGGTCACTCCACTGTCACAAACCCAAGGTCACTTCACTGTCACAAACCCAAGGTCACTCCACTGTCACAAATCCAGGTCACTTCACTGTCACAAACCCAAGGTCACGCCACTGTCAAAAACCCAAGGTCATGCCATTGTCGCAAACCCAAGGTCACATCACTGTCACAAATCCAAGGTCACATCACAAATGCACAGTCACTCCACTGTCACAAAAGCAAAGCAACAAACTCCTCCCAGACTGAAATGATTTGTAGCTTTCATGCTGCAACTTAACACTAGAACCTACCTGCTTAACTCCTTCACACACACACACACACACACACACACACACACACTGACAACACACACACACTGACAACACACACACACACACACCTGGCCATCCTGGGGGTCATAGAAGCGCTGCAGCAGCTGTACAGTGGTGCTCTTCCCACAGCCACTGGACCCCACCAGTGCCACAGTCCGCCCTGGATTGACCGTCAGGCTGATTCCGTCCAGCACCTGCCCACGTCAAAACAGCCACATTACCACCTGTCCATGTCATTACCAGCCACATTACCACATGTCTAGGTCATCACCTGCCACATTACTACCTGTCCATGTAATCACCAGCCACATTACCACCTGTCCATGTCATCACAGCCTCATTACCACCTGCCCATGTCATCACAGCCTCATTACCACCTGCCCATGTCATCACAGCCTCATTACCACCTGCCCATGTCAACTCATCCACATTACCACCTGTCCATGTCATCACCAGCCTCATTACCACCTGCCCATGTCATCACCAGCCTCATTACCACCTGGTCATGTCAATTCATCCACATTACCACCTGTCCATGTCATCACCAGCCACATTACCACCTGTTCATGTCATCACAGCCTCATTACCACCTGTTCATGTCATCACAGCCTCATTACCACCTGTTCATGTCATCACAGCCTCATTACCACCTGCCCATGTCATCACCAGCCTCATTACCACCTGTTCATGTCATCACAGCCTCATTACCACCTGCCCATGTCATCACCAGCCTCATTACCACCTGTTCATGTCATCACCAGCCTCATTACCACCTGTCCATGTCATCACCAGCCTCATTACCACCTGCCCATGTCATCACCAGCCACATTACCACCTGCCCACATCAACACCAGCCACACAACATTACCACCTACCCACAATCCACAGAAACCACCTGTCCATGTCAACACTAGCCATATTACTACTGGCCCACATCACGTTAGGGTATTACATCTGTAAACAGATAGTCACACACACACACACACACGCACACACACGCACACACGCACACGCACACACACACACACATGCACACACACATGCACACACACACATGCACACTGTGATGTGGAAACAGATTGGCAGAGTGTTGTCAGAACAGACAAGCAGGTCAGGACTGGTCAAAGAGAGGTTTTTAGCTGGTGTTTAATGGAGTGTTGGTCAGCTGTATGTCTGTGGAGAAGGGACAACTGATTCTGGTGGGAGGTTCAGAGAAGATGAAGGCGGGTTGCCCAACAGATGTTTGTACAAAGGACCTTGAGTACAAAGTGTGGGAATATGGGCAGAGAGTTAGGATGATAATGCTCCTCTTACTCACCTTGACATCAGGGCGGGAGGGATAGGCAAAGTGGACATTCCTGAACGATAGCATTCCGTTCACATTTGCAGGTTGGTCACCCTCAGTCATCATGTTGTCAATTTTGGGTTTCTGCACACACATACTACATGATATACCAGACACCAAAAACATCGATTCCACACACATACTGCATGATATACTAGACACCAAAAACATCGATTCCACACACATACTGCATGATATACCAGACACCAAAAACATCGATTCCACACACATACTGCATGATATACCAGACACCAAAAACATCTATTCTACACACACACACACCACATATACCACATATGCATATATATATACATCAAAATGCACCACACATATATATATGCACACACCATGCATGCACACCACACACATACACACACACAAGTTATGGTGGTTTTTGTGCACATAAAACAATGTCTTTCTGTACCCAAACAAGTTATGCTTTAAAAAAATGTTTTTACTTTGAAACATAAAAAAAAAAATCTGGTCAAAGACAGAAACAAAAAACCAACTGCACATCAGACAAAAGCAACCAACAGCAGGCAGGCATGTGTATGCACGCTGGGCCTGAGAGATTTGTTGGAGGGAGGGTGGGTGAAGGTAGAGGAGGAAGACCAAAAGAGAGAGTGGGAAAGAAAGAGAAAGAGGGAGAGAGACAGACAGACAGACAGACAGAGGGAGAGAGAGACAGAAAGAGGGAGAGAGAGAGAGAAAGAGAGATGGCCAGACAGACAGCAAGACAGACATGGGGGTGGGGGGGGGGGAGAGAGAGAGAGGGAGAGAGAGAACTCGAACTCAAACACTTTATTCGACAAGGATTGTAGTTTAGTTTCAGTCAAAAGCCTTAAGCCCGTTCTTAACTGGGCGAATGTTTGTTCGCCCGAACATACTTCGGACACTTCGACGAACTATGATTCGTTTCTTAATTGAACTTTTAGTTCGCCGAATATGGTGCGGACAGTCCAAACTTTACTTCATTTTCAACTGGCTTGTAATGAGATGCAAGCTTCTGCCTGAACTTGCGGCAGACGTGCAGCAGACAGCATGGTTGTAAATGTAGGCTAAAGTCAACTCAATATACTTTAATCATCCCTCACAGGGTAATTTAACTAACTACTGTCTCATTCTGGGTCTCCGAGACAAGGCTGCACCTTCCACAAGTCAACAAATAAACAAATTCCCTTCGAAGCGAGTGAAGAACCTAGCGACACCGCCATCCTTTTTTTTTTCTTCATTCACAGGAGAGCTCTGCTCTCAGCCAATCAGAGGCAATGATCATCCAATAGGGCAAATGTTCCCAGAACATGTTGAGCGAAGGTTTTTGGACCCTGAATATAGCTTCAACAAATACTTTCAACTAGGTTCGCGAAGAAAAGTTGGCCCAATTAAGAACCAACTAGCTTCGCCGAATACTTCCAACTAGGTTCACGAAGAATTAAGAACGGGCTTAAGAGAGAGAGATCAAAGTACACAATAAAATGCTCTCTATGTAATAAAAGATTCTGCCAAAATAATATTACCTAGCTATGTTTTCAGCCACATTGCCCTTCCCTCCCTGTTCTTACCAGGTCCATCAGCTGGAAGATGGTGTAGGCAGCACCTCTGGCGCTGTTCAGGTTGGTCAGGCTGGGGGTAGCATTGCCAAGCGAGAAAGCCCCAATCAGAACTGAGAAAAATACCTGGTGAAAACCATCAGGAAATAAGTAAGTAAATTGGTGTTTTACACCCAGTCAACCAGTGCAGTTATATCAGGGCAATACACATTTTGTCATCATATCTTACTTTTTAAAAGTGTATACATGTTAAAACTGGTATATGTACAATTTTAAAACCATATTTAAAAGGGAAGTAAGACACAAACATAACCAAAAGTGATCTTGTTCACATTTTTCCAAAAATATTGATTTCTTTCAAAAAGTTAAAAATCTTGTCAGGTGAAATCTCCTGAAACAACACACGCAGTGATCGAGCTGTAAAATGGCTTTCTCTTATTTCAATAAGATCTGAACAAATCAGTAAAATATGAAAAGCATCAGAGTTCACACCTGATGAGGAAGCCAGTGAGAAGAGACTGTTTTTACATCAGGGAAATGTGGAGGTACATAATACTGGCAACATACGTGACATATTCAGTTCCCCTACCATATTAAGCAGCTGTGCTCCATCTTCGAGCATTGACCTAGCAGGTGCAAACAATGGTATGCGTGTCCAAACAATGGTATGGCTGCCAGTGCTCAGCACTCTCAATGTGTGCACAGATATTAGTACATGCAACTAACTGCTTTGCAGACACCACCAGAGTCTGCACTAAAAGTGGACTCTGGGAGAAAAATCCCTTTCAACACCGGGAAGTCAAACCCACATCAGCAGCACACCAGACCCAGTGCTCAGCCACCTCAGCCATGTCGCCTCCCCAAAGGAAAGCAAGAGGCAGCCTGAACAACCTGCAGCGCATGGCAGCCTGAACAACATGCAGTGCATGGCAGCCTGAACAACATGGCAGCCTGAACAACCTGCAGTACATGGCAGCCTGAACAACATGGCAGCCTGAACAACATGCAGTGCATGGCAGCCTGAACAACATGGCAGCCTGAACAACCTGCAGTGCATGGCAGCCTGAACAACCTGCAGTGCATGGCAGCCTTTGCACAAATAACCAGATATTCTGCTTGAGTGAACTCAAACTCAAACTCGAAAACTTTAATACTCAAAGATAGTAGCAATAGGTCCATTTGGACCAGTCTAACAGCCAGTCCTTGCTATCCTACAAAGTAAGCGTGACTATACCACAAACAAATATTATAAGTATGAATAAGCAACTGATTCATGCAGTTTCACAGAGTTCCTACAAATGTGCAGTAACACTGGAATTAAATTTCTTTCAGGGACGTACATGTATACAACAATCACATTTTTAGGCAAACATGCGATTCAATCAAAACCGTGCAAATTTGATGAACAGCTATTCTCAGACATGTATTTGTGTAGGGGCAAGAAGAAGGGAAGAGAGTACCGGTCACAAACAGTCTCTGTGCAGCTCAATGCGTAATGGGTCAGCTAGCTATCCCAGTCCAAAACACACACACTCAGGAATCAAAGTCATTTTACCAGGTGCTGATGGTATAACAGCCAGAGGGCTGCTCTGACACTCTTTCTGTCTTTTGACCTGCAAGAGTCCAGCTACCCACCAAGCAGGTGAAAATGAACACTGGTAAGTTTGTTCAATCTTTACGTAAGGGTGGTGTTAAGACAAAAGATCCACTGTACTAAAAGTCCTGACTCACAATCAACATCTTGCCGACAGTGTAGTTTTCCGGCTCATCACGGGTCAGATTGCCTCCGTACCAGAATCCCAGTGCGTAGGAGCAAAAGATGACCATCCACACAAAGCCCATGGACAGACCGTTGCTGAATCCTTTCTTGATGCCAAACGCCCGGGCCTCTCCAAGGTTGTCCTTGTACCTGAGGCCATATGCAGGGAGATGAAAGTGTGGATACGCTGGTCACACGTTACTGACAGACCTGTAGTTGTGCATCTTTTCACCACCATACACACGCAGCCATTGCGCACCACACACACTCAGCCACTGAACACTGTACATGCACATTCAGCCACTGAACACTGTACATACTCAGCCACTGAACACTGTACACACTCAGCCACTGAACACCACACACACTCAGCCACTGAACACCACACACACTCAGCCACTGAACACCACACACACTCAGCCACTGAACACCATACACACTCAGCCACTGAACACTGTACACACTCAGCCACTGAACACCACACACACTCAGCCACTGAACACTGTACACACTCAGCCACTGAACACCGTACACACCCAGCCACTGAACACCATACACACTCAGCCACTGAACACCACACACACTCAGCCACTGAACACCACACACACTCAGCCACTGAACACTGTACACACTCAGCCACTGAACACTGTACACACTCAGCCACTGAACACTGTACACACTCAGCCACTGAACACCACACACACTCTGCCACTGAACACTGTACACACTCAGCCACTGAACACTATATACACACACTCGGGCGTTAAACATTATACACACTCAGCAATTAAACACAATATACACTCAGCCACTGAACACCAAATACACTCAGCCACTGAAATCCACACTCACTGACTCAGCCACTGAAATCCACACTCCTCCACTGAGCACCATGCATACTCAGCCATTACAAAATACCAGAATACCAGCAGCACTACTCTGTAGTTAACGTCAGCATCGCTTATCGTGCCTCTTTTTCCTGGCCAATAGCATTGTCCCATAGGTAACGTCAGCCTTACTCATTTGTGTGTGTGTTGGGGGTGGGGGGGTGGGGTCGTGGCCAATAGCACTGTCCTGTACTTAATGCCAGTGTTGCTCACCACCATATAATGCCTGGCCAATAGCACTGTCCTGTAATTAATGCCAGCGTTGCTCACCACTATATAATGCCTGGCAAATAGCACTGTCCTGTAATTAATGCCAGCGTTGCTCACCACCATATAATGCCTGGCCAATAGCACTGTCCTGTAATTAATGCCAGCGTTGCTCACCACTATATAATGCCTGGCCAACAGCACTGTCCTGTTATTAATGCCAGCGTCGCTCACCACCATATAATGCCTGGCCAACAGCACTGTCCTGTAATTAATGCCAGTGTTGTTCACCACTATATAATGCCTGGCAAATAGCACTGTCCTGTAATTAATGCCAGCGTCGCTCACCTCTGTGCCTCTTTTTCCTGGCCACCAAATGCCACCACTGTGCGAATAGCACTGAACACTTCCTCTGCCACTCCTCCTGCTTTGGCGTAAGCTGCCAACTCTTTGGTCGTCATGGACGCTGCCAGCTGAAATGCAAACCGAGGAGACACAAGTTCCACACCAGCAGGACAATCAGCTCAGGACACTGCTATTCCTTGCAAATATGGATATACCTGACAGCTCAGAACTTGAGAACAACATGCAAATGCAAAAATAAATGTACAATATTATGGTCTACGGGCATCGGCGGTCAGGAGCCAGCACCTTTCTGTATGGGTAAAGGGGGTACTGGCAGTCATGAGCCAGCACCTTTCTGTATGGGTAAAGGGGGTACTGGCAGTCATGAGCCAGCACCCCTTTATGGGTCAAAGGGGCTGCACCAGCAGTGAGGAGCCAGCACCCTTCTGTGTGGGTCAAGGGGGCACTGGCAGTCAAGAGTCAGCACCCCTGTGTGGGACAAAGGGGCATCGGCAGTCAGGAGCCAGCACCCCTGTGTCGGACAAGGGGGCATCGGCAGTCAGGAGCCAGCACCCATGCGTGGGACAAGGGGGCATCGGCAGTCAGGAGCCAGCACCCCTGTGTGGGACAAGGGGGCATCGGCAGTCAGGAGCCAGCACCCCTGTGTGGGACAAGGGGGCATCGGCAGTCAGGAGCCAGCACCCCTGTGTGGGACAAGGGGGCATCGGCAGTCAGGAGCCAGCACCCCTGTGTCGGACAAGGGGGCTGCACCAGCAGTCAGGAGCCAGCATCCTGTTGAGGTCACAGAGCTGCATTTGTAGTTGAGGGTCATCATTCTTATGAAGCTCCACTCAAGGGACAAAGTACTCAACAAAATCACTCGTAATTTTGACAATTAATTTATGGATACTAATTTTTCCCTTTCTAAATTTTGACAATTAATTTATACTAATTTTTCCCTCTTTTATAATTTTGACAATTAATTTATAGATACTAATTTTTCCCTCTTTTATTACCATAATTGTTTTCAAGTGTCCAAGCTGGGTGAAACTACACCTAAAACTGATGCAACTGAAACTGATGAAATTTGATCGAAATGGTGTCACTAAACTAGGCAAAACATGTCATCAGTCACAATCAGGGAATGTTCTTTTAACAGCAACAAAAACTCAGGACTTCAGAAAGCCACAACTTTAAACCATGTGAATGTAAAATGACACAACCTCCTGATGTTGGAATGCAGCTAACATTGCACAGGTGTTCTGAGATATGCACAGGAAAAAAGCTGCTCACACAAAATCTCACCTGGGTCTAACGAAGTAAGCCTCCATGTGCTAGCAAAGGAACGAAAACAAGCACAAAAAATCATTGAACTCACCTTGCCAAAAAGGCTGGCAGAGATGACAAGGAGAGGACTGACAGCCAAGATGACGAGAGTCAGTTTCCAGCCGTAGTAGAAGCCAATGACAAAGCCTGCGATGGCCCCACAATTCCACTGAATCAGTGTTCCCACCTTGTCGCCGATACCATCATGAATCTTTAGAATGTCGCTGTTGGCAGAACAAGATGTCAATGCCATTATTTCACAGACCTCTTACTGAAATCATTTTGTCTTTCTTCTCCTATATATATATATGTAATGTTTGTTTGTTTTTTCTGAGGGAGGCAGTACATCCATTTTGGGGGAAGAGGAACTGTGTATGTGACAGATTTTCAGTTCCCCTGCCACTCAGGCAGCCACATTCCATCCGCAACGGTAGGCCTAGTATATGCTGTATTTTTGTACAGATAAGTAGTTTAGTTCTCCATCTCATTTTTCATTGTTTTACACCATTTAACAGTTGTTTCAGTGTTTGTCACCATTTAACAGTTGTTTCAGTGTTTTACACCGTTTAACAGTTGTTTCAGTGTTTTACACCATTTAACAGTTGTTTCAGTGTTTTACACCATTTAACAGTTGTTTCAGTGTTGCTTTGTAGCTTGATAAAGGGGATTACCCCAAAAATGTGCATGTACTGTTTTGTCCTAATAAGTAGCATTCTTCTGAACCTTCTACGTGGTTGCAACCTGTATTTTGTGTGTGTCAAAACAATGGGCAATACAAACACCCTAAAAAGTTGACTGGGGGAAAAAATCCTTTCTTGCACTGGGAAGATGGACCGACATCAGCATCAAATATTTGATGTGTGTGTGGTGTGTGTGTGTGTGTGTTGTGTGTGTGTGTGTGTGTGTGTGTGTGTGTGTGTGTGTGTGTGTGTGTGTGTGTGTGTGTGTGTGTCTGTTGTGAGTGTGTGTGTGTGTGTGTGTGTGTGTGTGTGTGTGTGTGTGTGTGTGTGTGTGTGTTTGTTGTGAGTGTGTGTGTGTGTGTGTGTGTGTGTGTGTGTGTGTGTGTGTGTGTGTGTGTGTGTGTGTGTGTGTGTGTGTGTTTGTGTGTGTAAAACACACATCAAACTTCTGCAGTTTGCGCTGTATACAGCTGACTGTAGAAGCACGGATGAGTCTTGTCCTGTAGTAAAATTTGCAGATGATACAGAACTGGTTGGAAACATTAGTAATGATGAAGATGCAATATACCAGAAGCAGATTGAAAACTTTGTGAGTTGGGGTGATAAAAATTACTTGTATTTGAATGTTTCAAAAACGACAGAGATGTGCATTGATTTTAGGAAGAATCAAAGATGCCCCAAACCAGTCTACATTAAAGGAGAAGCAGTGAAAAGAGTAGATACATATAAGTACTTAGGTGTGGTATTTGATAGTAAATTGAACTGGAAAGAGAACATCACCTTGTGCTGAAAAAGTTGAACTCGAGAATGTATTGTATGAGAAAGCTGAGATCATTTGGAGTAAATTCAGATATATGCTAATAACTTTTTATAATGCCATAATATGTAGTATTATTACATCTGGTTCTGTCTGTTGGGATGGGAGTATTTCAAAATTAGATAGAGGGAGGTTGAAAAAGATTGTAAAAAAACAGGTCATGTTGTGGGAAAGCCACTGGACAGTTTTACGACTTTACATGAAAAGAGACTGTACAGAAACTAATGCAAATATTTAAACAACCCTACACACCCAATGAGACACTACTTTGACAGCAGACGTAGCAACAAGAGTAGAAGATTTTTACTTCTGAGAACAAATACAAACCATAATAAAGTTTTGTTTTTACTCTCGGCTCTGTCAGTTTTTAATGAAAATTATACCAGTCATTAACTGAGTGTGCGCATGCGTCAAGACGTCTGTTGAGGATAACAGCTTTCCAATGGAGGGATGGGGATGTGTGAACCTAATGATTTGTATTTAATTTGAGAGTTTTTATGTTTTGCTTTGACAGAGAAAGTATTACTCCTGGAAATTTTGGGTTTGCTATTAGTGTATGTAGTTTGAGAGAAATGGGGCATATGTCTAAGAGTGTGTTCTCTTTAGTTTTCAGGTGGTGGAGATTTGAGGGAGAATGAAAGCAAGAGGTGAACATGTATGTGAAATGGATATGATGTATATTTATTACCGAGGTGATGAAATGAGTATCTATGACCAAAGTAATGTAATGAATTTATAAAAGCACCTTACTCGGCCAGTCTGGTGTTGAGTTCTCCAGTTTCATGTGTGTCAAACCAGCCAATGTCCTGTCGGAGTACGTTGTACAGAAAGCGGTTACGGATGCGATGCGACTGTCGCTCTGCTGCCATCATCCACAAGCTGACCTGGATGTAGCCACCCACCACCACCACTGAACCAATGACTGAAAACAGCACACACAGCGTGTCCGTTACTGAACCACAACCACTGAACCAATGACTGAAAACAGAACACAGCATGTCAGTTACTGAACCACAACCACATCAATGCTAAACCACAGCCTAGGGAACCTCACTGCAAACCTTTGTGCTGACCACTGCCTAGGGGTATTTTGTGCTAACCATTGCCCTGGGAACCTTTGTGCTAACCACTGCTTAGGGATTTTTTCTGCTAACCACTGCCTCAGGATATTTTGTGCTAACCACTGCCTCGGGATATTTTGTGCTAACCATTACCCAGGGAACCTTTGTGCTAACCACTGCTTAGGGACATTTTGTGCTAACCACTGCCTAGGAAACCTTTGTGCTAACCACTGCCTAGGGATATTTTGTGCTAACCACTGCCTAGGAAACCTTTGTGCTAACCACTACCTAGGGATATTTTGTGCTAACCACTGCCTAGGGATATTTTGTGCTAACCACTGCCTAGGGAACCTCTGTGCTCACCACTGCCTTGGGTCAAGGGATATTTTGTGCTAACCACTGCCTAGGGATATTCTGTGCTGACCACTGCCTAGGGAACCGTTGTGCTCACCATTGCCTAGGGTCAAGGGATATTTTGTGCTAACCACTGCCTAGGGATATTCTGTGCTGACCACTGCCTAGGGAACCTTTGTGCTCACCATTGCCTAGGGCCTAGGGGTATTTTGTGCTAACCACTGCCTATGGATATTCTGTCTGACCACCGCTTAGTGAACCTTTGTGCTCACCATTGCCTAGGGGTATTTTGTGCTAACCACTGCCTAGGGCCCCTTGTGCTAACTACTAGCATGGCCAAACTCACAGGCAACTAAGGGATACACAGGACTTTCAGTCAGAACAGCAAACACAGGTTCTGCCCATCTCCCTAACGAATCTTTCTGAATTATAGTAACATTAACGACAATAATAATGAAAACTTGTTGCATGCTTATTCACTTGGAAACCCAGTTTACTAGTTGTAGTGCTTTACACTGACACATCTGCTAAAAACAACACAACACTGACAGCCCCCATATCCCTTCACCTTCATCTAACAGCAGTGTAACGAATCCACCAAGCAAAGTTTGTATCAACAGCACGTGGTAAAATCACACTGTGGAACACTTCTGAATACTTACTGACATAGTAGATGGCATACTTTGTCATTTCATCCAGAATCCTGTCATTGATGTTAATCTGACTACACGTGATGTTGCCTCCGTAGTACGTTGATATATTTGCACAGTATGGTCTGCAAGCAGAGGCACGAGGACGGATCAATCAATTTCCATCTCAAACATCTAAACAAGGAGACACACATCCCACTTCCAAACACAGGTAGTTGACATTCATAACCCCACAGTTGCTGAACAGGTACACATCTAAGGACAATGACAGAGAAAGAGAGGCAGAGGCAGGGGATAGGCAGACAACAAAGCCTGACTGTTAAAGAAAAACGTCTGAGAATTTTCTGGTAAAATAGACAGGAGAATGGACCATTAGCAGAAAAAATGACAAAACAGTAAGAGCAAAAGGACTAGGCAGAAAAAAACAAGAGAGGAGACAGGAATGACAGCCCTGAGATTCCAGACAGGGGTGAGACATCAGACATCCCCAGCCTCCTTTCAGGGAGTTTTCCAGAGAGACAAACACTGATGGAGACAGAAAGTGGGCCTGACCACAGCTACACCTGTTTCAGATGCAACATCCACTCACTCCTTTGTTTCCATTCACCGGTTTTAGACACAACATCCACTCACTCCTTTGTTTCCATTCACCTGTTTCAGACACAACATCCACTCACTGCCCTGTTTCCATTCACCTGTTTCAGACACAACATCCACTCACTCCCCTGTATCCATTCACCTGTTTCAAATGCAACATCCACTCACTGCCCTGTTTCCATTTACCTGTTTCAGACACAACATCCACTCACTGCCTCATTTCCATTCACCTGTTTCAGACACAACTTCCACTCACTGCCACATCCACTCACCACCCTGTTCCCATTCACCTGTTTCTGACACAACATCCACTCACTGCCTTTTTTCCATTCACCTGTTTCAGACACAACATCCACTCACTGCCTCATTTCCATTCACCTGTTTCAGACACAACATCCACTCACTGCCTCATTTCCATTCACCTGTTTCAGACACAACATCCACTCACTGCCTCATTTCCATTCACCTGTTTCAGACACAACATCCACTCACTGCCTCATTTCCATTCACCTGTTTCAGACACAACATCCACTCACTCCCCTCCTTCCATTAAACTCACTGCAAAAGTGAAGCATCTGCCAGCAGAGCAGATTTTGTCTGGTTGACTGATGCCAGAAAAGCACTGATGCTATCAAGAAAGGCTGTGTATATCCCTGTATCCACAAACATATCAATCATGTCACCAAAGACGATGATCATGGATGGTAGAGCCGCCCCATTGGCCATCGCAAATATGGACCCAAATATCATACACAGTCGGTCCCAGCAGTCCGCAAACCGGAACTGAAAATAACCAACAGTAATAAAAAATAAACATAACAACAATAATGATTAAACAAATATTTTTTACAATACTTCATAAATCTCTAGTAGGAAATTTGGGTTGCTTTACCTGGGTAATGCTACAGTAGCCTGAAGAGCAGCGCTACCATTCCTATCACTGTCTCACTGTGTGCAGTATTGTCATGTGTCCAAACGCTGGTATGGCCACTAGCATTTGGGATTTTTAACACATGCACATATATATATATATATGTTGATGCATGTGAATGCACACTGTGGCTGTACAAATGCCATAAGACCAGAGAGTCTGCACTGAAAGTTGACTCTGGGAGAAAAATCCCTTGCCACACCAGGGAATCAAAACTGTGTCAGTATTGTGCCTGGCCTTTCAGTCCATTGGTTTACCAGCTGAGCTATCCCTCCCCTGCTGTAATAATCAATTTTGTAGAAGCGTCACTTTGGGACATGCCCCATGGTCACTATGCAGCAGATAACCTTGAAGCCTGCGGTCAGTGAGATAGTTAACACATTCAGTGTACACACCATGAACAAAAATTCATACAATATGCTGCATAAAAAATCTACACAAAATAACACATCACCACAGAGCTGTGTGCTCTCATAAGCTAAGAATGCAAACATGATTGTATAACAAGACAACCCACAGAAAAACAGACAGAGACACGTACAATAATATATATATATACGCACACACACACACACACACACACACACACACACACACACACACACACACACACACACACACACACACACACACACACATCACCATTGGCTGATTAAAACCTAGTAACCCAGAATATTCAATTCAGAAAAATACACAAATGTGTTTAAAATTTCAGCATTTATCTAAAGACATTAAAATTTGACGTGAGGATTTTCACGAGTTGACAAATATGATGAATACAATGAGCAAGAAGGATGTCTGCCATTTTCTGTTAAAAATCAACAAATTACATGTTTTGTCCCAAAGTTTAAATTTGCTGCAAACATGTCATAAAAAACATGCTTGTGTGCTTTAGATGAATCAACTTCCTGCAAAAAGTGAGTTGCAAGTTTTTCCATGTAACGTTCAACAAGAATTTTTCCATAATGGTATTATTGATCTTGGAACTGGAGGTTCACAGAAGATGCATAAATAAATAGTCCTCTCGTCAAAAGGCAAAAATCTCAACAACAAAAAGCAAAATTCAGTTGTGAGGTTTTAATCAGCTGCCATAGAATTATATTCTATCATCACAGAATTATATTCCTTCTCAACTTACTATTTCAATTGGTCCCACCATCTTTTTGGCTTCCTTCTTCTCTTTCTTCTTCTTTTTGTCATCATCTTCGAGTAGGTCCACCTCCACCTGTGGATCTGGGGGCCCACTGCTGCCAGCTGCACACAGACCAGCCAGTGTCAGCACTCCACTGCGGCAGAACATCCAACACAAAGCTCACCACACCACACAGATATCTGGACAGTTGACAAAAAGCAAACCTTTTCAAGAGCCATTTTTATCTTTGGTTCGAAGTGGGTGTTTTTAGTTGATGTTGTGTTTTTTAATGACAAAAAAACCAAACTTGCTTTTACAAAACAAATGCTGTATGGATACTGATTACTGGAAACAGGGAGACCAGAAACAGCAAGGGATAAATAAACAATACACAGGATAGCATGAGTAAATCAGAAAAAGTCATAACCCCCCCCCCCACCCCCAACCAATGTGTTGCAAACATGTCATGAAAAGCATGCAACTCAACTTTCATGCTTTTGATGAATCAGCTTCCTGAAAAAAAAGGTGACATTTTGCGAGTTTTGGCACCATACATTCAACATGATTTTTTTCCCATGACAGGAAAAAAGAAGAAAAAGAAAAACTTGCTGTTACAAGAAAATGCTGTAAGGACACTGATTATTGGAAACAGACAGGGCTAGAAACTGCAAAGGTCTCAGTGACAGTGTACAAATCCTGCTTTACTTTCAGCCTTTGATAATATGGTCAACACAGGCTCCAAATCTACATATATATATGAATGTTTTCATCTGTCTGGTGAGTTAATATGCAACAATGGAAAGCATGAATAAGTCAGAAAAAGAAATATTAAAAAAATAAAAACTCTGTGTGTCTTGGTTGAGGAGAGTGGTAATTATTGTCCCTCTATCAGAGTATCCCAATCATTTTTAGTCTGCGTGTCTCATGGATGGGGGAGAGTGGTAATTATTGTCCCTCTATCAGAGTATCCCATTTTTAGTCTGCGTGTCTCATATGGATGGGGGAGAATGGTAATTATTGTCCCTCTATCAGAGTATCCCAATCATTTATAGTCTGCGTGTTTCATATGGATGGGGGAGAGTAGTAATTATCGGCCCTCTATCAAAGGATTCCAATAATTTTTAGTCTGCATGTCTCATATGGTAATTATTGTCCCTCTGTCAGAGTATCCCAATCATTTTTAGTCTGCGTGTCTCATATGGTAATTATCGTCCTTCTGTCAGAGTAACCCAATCATTTTTAGTCTGCGTGTCTCATAGTCGTATGGTAATTATCGTCCCTCTGTCAGAGTATCCCAATCATTTTTAGTCTGCGTGTCTCATATGGTAATTATCGTCCCTCTGTCAGAGTATCCCAATCATTTTTAGTCTGCGTGTCTCATACGGTAATTATCGTCCCTCTGTCAGAGTATCCCAATCATTTTTAGTCTGCGTGTCTCATACGGTAATTATCGTCCCTCTGTCAGAGTATCCCAATCATTTTTAGTCTGCGTGTCTCATACGGTAATTATCGTCCCTCTGTCAGAGTATCCCAATCATTTTTAGTCTGCGTGTCTCATACGGTAATTATCGTCCCTCTGTCAGAGTATCCCAATCATTTTTAGTCTGCGTGTCTCATACGGTAATTATCGTCCCTCTGTCAGAGTATCCCAATCATTTTTAGTCTGCGTGTCTCATACGGTAATTATCGTCCCTCTGTCAGAGTATCCCAATCATTTTTAGTCTGCGTGTCTCATATGGTAATTATCGTCCCTCTGTCAGAGTAACCCAATCTCAGTTTTCAAGAAGTGTACAGCCCAGTTCTGACTGATTTCCGAGGACTTGAAAGGCCTTACAAAGAGGTTTTCAAGACTCAAGGACTTTCAAGCACTATCCAGTCTTAGTGACCGTGACTGTACAAACCCTGTTTTACTTTCAGTCTGTGATAATATGGTCAACACAGACTCCACTTCTACATAAACATCTGAACGTTTTCATGTCTGGTGAGTTAACCCCACAGTTTTGCCACTTTTCACTCTCTGCCATCTGTCTGGTGAGTTAAAATAACCAACAGTAATAAAAAAAAATAAAAAAATCTCTCTGCCATCTGTCTTGTGAGTTAAACCCACAGTTTGCCATTTTTTCACTCTCTGCCATCTGTCTCGTGAGTTAAACCCACAGTTTGCCACTTTTTTACTCTCTGACATCTGTCTGGTGAGTTAAACCCACAGTTTGCCACTTTTCACTCTCTGATTGATTGATGATTGATGATCGCTTATATAGCGCTATTCTCCGCTCTCTTGAGCACACTCATTGCGCTTGTATGCAGTTCTGCATGAGTGACTAGCTTTTATAGCGCGTTTTTTTGAATATCCACCGAAGTGGTGTACCTACAGCGCTGGCATGGCTGGTGCCACATGAAACTGCAGCCGTCTCGGCGCAAGTCCTGTGTACACCATACAACCATGCACCATGTCACTTCATGCAAAGCCACATACGTAAGGTGTATGCGTGTTTAGCTGTAACCTGCCACCTGCACTTTTGGCAGAATGACCGGGATCTTTTACGTGCTACTGTGGTAACACTGGGGTGGAACGGATACCGAAATAAGAGTCAGCACAGAAAGTCGACCCTGGAGAAGAAAATTCTCCCGCCGTTCCAGAAGGGATTCGAACCCGCGACCTTTCAATCACGAGTCCGGCGCTCTAACCACTGAGCTATCCCCGCCCCCACTGTCTCATGAGTTAAACCCACAGTTTGCCACTTTTCACTCTCTGCCAACTGTCTCATGAGTTAAACCCACAGTTTGCCACTTTTTCACTCTCTGCCAACTGTCTCGTGAGTTAAACCCACAGTTTGCCACTTTTTTACTCTCTGACATCTGTCTGGTGAGTTAAACCCACAGTTTGCCACTTTTTCACTCTCTGGCATCTGCCTGGTGAGTTAAACCCACAGTTTGCCACTTTTCACTCTCTGCCAACTGTCTCATGAGTTAAACCCACAGTTTGCCACTTTTTCACTCTCTGCCAACTGTCTCGTGAGTTAAACCCACAGTCTGCCACTTTTCAGTCTCTGCCATCTTTTTCATTGTTACACTTACACTTAGTTACAGTGTGTTAAAAACGTGTGTGCGTGTGCATGATAAGCATGGTGTAGGGTGAATGGTGAGTGTGTTAGTATGTGATGACTGTATAAATGTTCAAGAAATGTGTGCGTGTTTGATATGTGTATTATGTTTATGCTTACATACGTGATATATCATTATATGTCTCTGCATGGGAGTTAAACATTGTCCCTTGTTTCGTGAAGACTAATCAACTGAAACATAGCTCATACCTTAGACTATGATTGGAATCACAGAACTCTCTTCTTTCTTGCTTTTGTGTATATTCTGAACTGTCACCTCATCCCAGTCTACTCATTCAGTCACTGTTAAGTATTTGTCTGAAGCAACCATTCATATTAAAAAAAGGACCTCTCTCTCTCTCTCTCTCTCTCTCTCTCTCACACACACACACACACACACACATGGTTTCCTTCTCCCCACCCCCTACCCCTCTCTCCTCCTTCTTCTTTCTTTGTTTTCATTAATTGATTTTCACGGGCCTGACACTGCAACAGAGTGGAACTCATTACCGTATGATGTTCGTTACTCAGTATCAACATCTTCTTTCAAGCAAGCCTTAAAAACTCTTCAAACCTGCATATAATTAATACCCCCCCCCCCCCCCCCCGTGTGTGTGTGTGTGTGTGTGTGAAATATCCTGCTGTACTTTTTTGTATTTGCAGTATATCTACTTGTTCTTGTATCATACATGTGTGCTAAAATCAGAGTTTGGTCATGTTTGGTTACTGGCAACTTTGGTTTATTTACTGAAATTCCTGTATGTAAATTCTTGCGTGGTTGGCGAGCGTAGAGCCGAAACCTTTTTTTAGATTTTATATATATATATCTTGTCCATTGTATGTGTTTATACATTTTTCTGCAGCTTTTTGTACGGGGCATTGTGCCCTAGATCTTGCTAAGGATCATGCGCCATAGAAATGGCCATTATTATTATTATTATTAATGGTGAAGAAAAAAAGTTAATGGAGCAGAAAAGAAACTGCAACATATTATGTTCACCACACATTGATTTTAATGCTTAATAATAATATGTATACAAACATCAGCCTTAGGCAAAAAGCTGCACACACAAAATCTCACCTTCCTCTGCCCAAACTTCTGAGTGCCAAGCACAGGAATGAAAAGAATAAAACAAGTCTCAACCAACAGATACAGGAGATTTATAACTAAAAACGGTGTTTGTGTGTGTGTGTGTGAGCATGTGTGTGTGTGTGTGTGTGTGTGTGTGTGTGTGTGTGTGTGTGTGTGTGTGTGAGCATGTGTGTGTGTGTGTGTGTGTGTGTGTGTGTGTGTGTGTGTGTGTGTGTGTGTGTGTGTGTGTGTGTGAGTGAGAGACACACAGAGACAGGGAGAAAGAGAGAGAGAGAGAGAGAGAGAGTGTGTGTGTGTGTGTGTGTGTGTGTGTGTGTGTGTGTGTGTGTGCATGAGAGAGACAGTGAGTGTGTCTGTGTGTGTATGAACATGTCTGTCTGTCTGTCCATGCATGTGTCTACCTGTCTGTCTGTGCATGCAGGAGTATGTCTTGTGTGTGTGTGTGTGTGTGTGTGTGTGTGTGTGTGTGTGTGTGTGTGTGTGTGTGTGTGTGAGTGTTCTTTTCTTTTTTTCTTTCTTTTTCATGTAGTTTAACGTGCCAAATGACTATATATGTACTCCACACCTAGTCACCACACCCGGGAAAAACACTGCAAATATTCCACAAGATAAAAAGCTGATGCACCTGTTTAATAATTATTTCTAAATTGTTTTTTTACAGCTGTGCCTCTCCCCTGGTCCGACACTGAGTGTGTGTGTGCATGCTTACATGCATGCGTGCATGCGTGTGTGCATGCATGCGTGCATGCGTGGTTAGTGTTATTGTAAAGCTCCCTGCACTCCCACCTTGTGTGGTAGATGGGCACTCTCGAAATCCTCTTTATTATTATTATTATCAATATCAGTGTGTCAGTACATTATGACTGGTTATGGCAAGTATGCAGTTCAGTTCATGCCAAGGTCTTCCATGGCAGATGCTCAGCCTGATGTTTACAAGGGGCAAGCCTAAGCCATCATGGTCAAAACAATTCTGTTTAAAACTGGCTAATAAGTAATATCATATATGTCTTCATCATCATGATTCAACAACAAAATCACTGTGCATCTCGAGCACTTACTTTTTTTTCAAAAATTCATTACAAATGATGATTCCATCGATTTCTCTGTCAATATAAGAACAATCAGAAGCAATAGTTTACAAAGTACCACTACCAGTAATCAAATGTAATTAAATATGAACAAGAAATCTAATCCAATAATATAACATTAAAAAAAACAAAAAACAATAAAGAGATGAAACAATGTAAAACACAAGTAACAACAACAGCAATATATATAGCTTTCACCATCAGTACAGGCCACAGTGCCTCCCAAAAGGGACCCGCTGTTCCAGAAACAATCAGAAATGTTTGATGACCACAAGAAAACTCTCACTGTGACTAGCTGCCCTGACCACTGGATAAATTGCATGTTACAGCTCTTACTGAGGTCCATTACAACTTATCCTGAGGTCCTCACTGCTACAACTTATACTGAGGGCCTCACCATTACAACTTATACTGAGGTCCTCACCGTTACAACTTTTACTGAGGTCTGTTACCACTTACAGTTATACTGAGGTTCTCACCATTACAACTTATACTGAGGTCCTCACTGTTACAACTTATACTGAGGTCCTCACCATTACAACTAATACTGAGGTCCTCACCATTACAACTTATACTGAGGTCCTCACCATTACAACTTATACTGAGGTCCTCACCGTTACAACTTATACAACTTATACTGAGGTCCTCACCATTACAACTTATACTGAGGTCCTCACTGTTACAACTTATACTGAGGTCCTCACCATTACAACTTATACTGAGGTCCGTTACCACTTATAGTTATACTGAGGTTCTCACCATTACAACTTACAGTTATACTGAGGTCCTCACTGTTACAACTTATACTGATGTCCTCACCATTACAACTAATACTGAGGTCCTCACCATTACAACTTATACTGAGGTCCTCACGGTTACAACTTATGCTGAGGTCCTCACTGTTACAACTTATACTAGGTCCTCACCATTACAACTAATACTGAGGTTCTCACTGTTACAACTTATACTGAGGTCCTCACCGTTACAACTAACACTGAGGTCCTCACTGTTACAACTTATACTAGGTCCTCACCATTACAACTAATACTGAGGTTCTCACTGTTACAACTTATACTGAGGTCCTCACCGTTACAACTAACACTGAGGTCCTCACTGTTAGTGTTACAACTTATACTGAGGTCTTCACCGTTACAACTAATACTGAGGTCCTCACCGTTACAACTTATACTGAGGTCCTCACTGTTACAACTTATACTGAGGTCCTCACCGTTACAACTTATACTGAGGTCCTCACCGCTGGCTGTGCTGCTATGTTTGTAGTTTACACACAAGTTAATACTAAAAATATAGAATGTTTGGTGGAAGGACCATTACCTTTCCCACCAACATCTGACTGCATTTTATTCTGCACAGCTCTTTAAAAAAAAAAACTTAAAAAAACAGTAGAAGCTACAAATTCTGCTGGGCAGCTTGAAAAAAAAAGGGGGGGGGAGATAGGGAAAGAGGAGGGTGGGTTGGGAAGGGAGAGAGAGTGGGGGGGGGTGGAGAAAGGAGGAAGAGGGCGAAAATGCAAGGCATTTCAAAAGAAAAATTAGGAAGAGAGAAGGGCCCCTCTTCTAATTAGTTTTTCTTTTCAGACTACAGCTGTTTTGGTTCCCACATACACAGAGAGAGGCGCTCTCTCTCTCTCTCTCTCTCTCTCTCTCTCTCACACACACACACACACACACACACACACACACACACACACACACGTACACACACACACACACACACACACACACACACACACACACACACACACACACACACTTGTCCTTACCTTGTCTTAGTCGAGGTTTTCTATTCATCACGAACTCAGTTAGTCACAGATACTGATGAGTGATGTAGACAATATATACTTGTCAGCAATGATCTATTCAATAATCACACTTCCAAATAATAATTGCTTCGCCTGATTTTGTCCCCGGCAGATAAACGGGTTTTTTTAAGGTGTTTTTTTTTTTCTCCTTTTTTTAGCAGATACACCTGAGCGGCTGAGGCAGGAAGAACGATGTTTATCATTCATATACACACTCAGTTTCTCTGTGGACTGCTTAGTCACAAGCATGCACATCAAGGTCAAACAGCAAGATGGCAGATCCGGTAGCACAATGGAGATCTCTCGGCAATGGCCACCTTTGACGTCGTTTGCCTCACCGGCTTGTTGGTACAGTTAGCGCCGGGCCACGTAAACTGATTTTTTACTGTCCACGCGGGTAAAAGAATAAAAAATCTAAATCAGTCATTAACAGTCGGCGTCCCTCTTCCTCGTTGATATAGGCACCGATTCTGCTGCACTTTTTTCATCACTAGAACGGTGCGTTCGAACCGGCGTGGAAAGAGGAGTGGTCAGCGAAAGTTGGACAGAGCTATGTGCCAGACCTGACCCCACACACATCCACGCACATCCGTTTTGCGGTGGCAGATGTATCGACTGGACCAAAGACACCACACTACATTACACTTGCTGTAATATCTCTGGCCGTACAAGTCCGTCTGACCAAGTCGGGACTGAAGTTACCACGCTGCTGCTGAATCGGTTACTCGTGATGACAGAGCCAATCAATCAATACTGAGTGGTACACGCGCACCGATGTTTCCTCCCGCGCTGACGATGCCTCTTGTATGGCGCATTACTAGTGTCAAAAGTATCACTGTAAGTATCATTGTAAGCTACATTATTGTTTTTATCACCACATCATTGTAATGAGTGGGGGGGGGGGGGCAAAGCGCGTGTGTGCGTGCGTGCGTGTGCATGCATCAGAGATAGAGAAAGCTATGTAATGCAAATTAAGCTGCGTACTTTTATGATGTTTCATTAAAGCAGTATGAGCCTCACGCAAGTATCATAGAGGGACTCAGTGTCTTACAAATGCATTTATATTTTATTATCTTTGTGTTTTGTTTTGTTTTTATCATTGTGAAAAGGGCATTACAACTATCACTAGGCTACATCAGCTTTTACTACACCCTTGTAATAATGACATTTTTTCAACAAATTTGTAGTGTCAGAAGAACATCATTAAATTTATACGGACAAACGGTGCCAGATGAACAACAGTTGAGTTTCATCATAAGAGAGTTTTAGTCATCTTTTACTGAATCATGGCAGAAGCAAACATACGTGAGACTGTGCCTAATTATGTTTACAATG
>OY757542.1:31431183-31451265 GCA_963584105.1 Alviniconcha strummeri
TGGTGTTAACTTGAAACCACCGCTACTATGCCATGTGGACTTGTATGAACAACACACACACTTACACTCACACACACGCGCACGTGCGCACGAACACATGACGCACACATCGACGCACGACACAATCAGTCACAGTGGCGCACGCACACCGTCATGACACATAGAACTTGAACTCTCTCTCTCTCTCTCTCACACACACACACACACACACACACACACACACACACACACACACACACACACACACACACACACACACACACACACACACACACATTATTATTATTATTATCGTTATCACACGCTGAATACCGAAGCTGAGTAGAAACGCGTGAGCGAGGAGATGGCGTCACCGCCAGGTCAGTCTCATCTCACTGATCATTTTTCTTTTAGTACTTCCTTGACCCGTCCGGAAAATTTGGGTCGCCTCACCCGGGTAAAGCACAGCAGCCGCTGATGAGTTGATGTTTAATGTCCTCAGATGTCATTTGACATATTAGGGACAAGTTCTGACCAATGCCGAAGCACGGTTCAACTATTCTTTACGTCCACGGAAACCGAGAAGGCTCGTTAGGACGGACAGCCCAGGACTTCCACCTCGACTCTCACACAGCTCCTGAACTATGACAGAGCAGCCGCTGATGATGATGAATTGATGCTTAATGTCCTCAGATGTCATGAGACATATTAGGGACAAGTTGTGACCAATGCCGAAGCACGGTGCAATAAATCTTTACGTCCACGGAAACCAGAAGGCTCGTTAGGACGGACAGCACAGGACTTCCACCTCGACTCTCACACAGCTCCTGAACTATGACAGAGCAGCCGCAACTGAGAACAGCGCTATATACCCTCACCGTATGGGTGTGCCTGTGCAGCATTTTCCTGTGTCCAGACAATGGTACGGCTGCCAGTGTTTGGCATTTTTAATGCGCGCCTAGACTGATACTGATCAGTGCATGCGATTGCACACGGGGATTGTACGGACACCGTAAGAATCAGTCTTTACTGAACATACATTCCCAGCATCGCGGCTTTCCGGCACTGGCGGAATGACTTTCCTCCAAACTGCCAGAACTGGTCAAGTTACGCGGCCACTGAAGGGGCACTCCCTTTATCTCCACTGATGCAGTTGTCCGCCCCCGACGCGGTCAGCCCCCTCCGAAAGGTTTCGGTATTAGGTAGGTTGTGTTGCTTAATGTCCTCAGATGTCAGTTGACATATTAGGGACAAGCTGAGACCAACCGCGGCCGAAGCATGGTTCAGTATAGCTTTACGTCCACGGAAACCAGAAGGCTCGTTAGGACGGATAGCCCAGGACGGCCACCTCGACTCTTACACAGCTAGTGAACTTGACTATATTTTCGGTACTAGTAAGACCATGGACCTGTATACAGGTCCATGAGTAAGACTGTGGAAGCAACACAGCGCCAAAGCACGCATGTAGACATGGATGAGACACGGCATCCGCCCAGGAAGAAAAAAATAAACAAAAGGGAAAAACTGAACGTGCCGTCTCGACTTCAAACGATTTCGGTTTTTCTTTTGATTGATTGATTGATGATCGCTTATATAGCGCTATTCTCCGCTCTCTTGAGCAGACTCACTGCGCTCGCCTGTGGTTCTACATGAGTGACAAGCTTTTTATAGCGCGTTTTTTTTAATATCCACCGAAGTGGTGTACTTAAACGCTGGCATGGCTGGTGCCACATGAAACTGCAGCCATCTCGGCGGGTTCTGTGTACACCATACAACCATGCACCATGTCACTTCATGCAAAGCCACATACGTAAGGTGTATGCATGTTTAGCTGTAACCTGCCACCTGCACTTTTTGGCAGAATGACCGGGATTTTTTACGTGCTACTGTGGTAACACGGGGGTGGAACGGATACCGAAATAAGAGTCAGCACAGAAAGTCGACCCTGGAGAAGAAAGTTCTCCCGCCGTTCCAGCAGGGATGATGATGAGTTGATGCTTAATGGACAAGTTGTGAAAGAAACGATCTTTTACGTGCTACTGCGGTAACACGGGGGTGGAACGGATACCGAAATTAGAGTCAGCACAGAAAGTCGACCCCGGAGAAGAAAATTCTCCCGCCGCTCCTACAGGGATTTGAACCCGGGACCTTTCAGTCTCGAGTCCGGCACTCTAACCACTGAGCTATCCCCGTTCTTTGTGCTGGCATAACTTGCAACCGTTGTCAGTTATGAAAGAAACGTCTGAGCCGTTAATTTGAGTTGTCGGTTATAAACTTGCTGCCGTTTGAGCATCATCGAAAAACTGTTCCGCTCAGTCAGTGACGTGTTTCAAAGTTTCGAGACTGTGGCGTAACTGATCAACTGTGACAGTGGCTGGAGGAAGGATGTCGCAAACCTGAGTGCTTGGCGGGGCCTTGCACTGAACATTGACTCTGGGAGTCGGAAAATTCCCTTGCAGTACCTGGGCTCGAACCCGCGTCAGCACCTGGCTTTTCAGTCGCTGAGTCGGGCGCTCTACCAACGGAGCAGCCTAGTCCTGTCCCGGCGTCTCAGCAGGAGCTGTGTGAGAGTCGAGGTGGACGTCCTGGGCTGTCCGTCCTAACGAGCCTTCTGGCTTCCGTGGACGTAAAGCTATATTGAACCGTGCTTCAGCATTGGTCACAGCTTGTCCCTAATATGTCAATTGACATCCGAGGGCATTAAGCATTACTTCATCATCATCATCCTGCTCGTCTGTGCTGGGCGCCGGGATTTCCCCAGCAATCTGGTTCCCCGGTAGCTCATCGGATATACATATCTGTCTACCTATTGGCACTGACAATTTTACGACAGGCCCTCCAGGATGATTTCTCAGTCCCAGGGGATCCACCCGGGGTGACCCGGATGGGGGACAGGGGGTTGCGGGTGGGGGGTGGGGGGGGGGGGGGTGCGAGGAGGGTGTGACACGTGGTTTAAAAAAAGTATCACCGTGGTGCAATCTGGTGAACTATTGCGTGACTGCTATTTTTAGAATTATGGAAGTCGGTTTGATCATTCAGTGTTCAGCCCGCCCGGCCAACCCCCTCCACCCCGTCTCTTTTTCTAGGTTAAAATGATTTCAGTTATTCGGCTCTGCCTGTTCGCTGAAACTCATTCTTTCCGAGCATCGGTTGACGCGTACCTTATGTGTTACACGTGTACCTGTCGGCCACACTGTCACTGACGCAATCTCGTCAGTCGGCTAACCTGGGAGTCTGCTTTCATGGACTGACTTGAAAAACTGAATCTGAAACAAGAATGACTACTAGCCCAACAAGACCCAAACGTAGAACGCTGTTTTTTTTAGGACAAAATACAACATTTTCGAATTTTCGGGCCAGTAATTCCCTTTTTCACAACATTGTTCCAAACATGGGGGAAGAAAACAACACAGAACGAAAAGCAGATACTGAAGATCTCCTTTTTTCATCGTTCAGCTGTTGTTTAACTGTCGTTTCAGTATAAAGGGGATTACCCCGAAAACCAGAGTTCGCGTACTGTGTGTTTTGTCCTAATAAATAGCGTTCTTTTGAACCCTTTCTGTGTCTTGATCTGATATTATTAAACTTGTTTAACGCCAAGCTGTCTGCGAAGAGAAAATCCAAATACCTGGAAGGTTAAAAAGAGCTCTTATTTAATAGCATACTACACAACATGCGAATTTTCGGGGTAAATTCCTTTGTCAAGGGGCGACAGAACAACACACACACACACACACACACACACACACACACACACACACACACACACACACACACACACACACACACACACACACACACGCGCGCGCGAGCGCACCCTCCTGCTGTGTTTCCCTAAGCGTGACTACTCTGCCGGCCCTTTGTAAATCACCGTGTCCTCGGCACCCCAGCGGTCAAGTGCTTTGTAGTGTTGGGGTAAGGTACACTTGTCAGGCCGTCGTATATATGGAGGTCATGGAGATGACTGACTATAACAGGGCTCAGGACCTGTGTCAAAAGTCGAGGTGGCCGTCCTGGGCTCCCGTCCCTGATAAGCCTACGGTTTCTGTGGACTGTAAAGCAACACTCAACCAGCTGACTATTCAGAGTCCAGGCCGCGAGATCATTGAAGAGGAGGGAGGTGAGCTGGACTCTCACGAAGAAGTTAGACTGTCTTTTTCGGGTCCAGGCGAGATCAAGAGGAGGGAGGTGAGCCGCTGGACTCTCACGACTCACAAGAAGTTAGACTGTCTTTTGCGGGTCCAGGCGAGTTCACTGAAGAGGAGGGAGGTGAGCCGGACCCTCAGTCCAGACAGCCCAGGACAGAGAGACAAGAGCAGGGTGGTGGAGCTGGGCTCCAGCGGAAAGTTGGATTTCTTTCGCTTCAGTTGTTCCCCAACAGCTGTGCTACGGACATTGTCTTCAGTCAAGTTGTGACTGCTCCGCACAGCAGTTGAACAGAAACAGCAAATGCGTGGTACATTAGCTGCTTACCGTGGCGAGGTCCCCACTGCCTTAATATGGTTGTTGTTCTGGTCGCGGCGGTGATCCACTGCCTCCTCGGTCTTTTGAGGGTCGGATCATGTTGCGCTGCGGACGAACCTCTCACTCTTTCTCACCTCCACCCACTTGCAATCTGTATTTCCAAGGCCTTCGAGCTAAGAGCCAATAGTATTAGCAACGCGATCCTAGCTTGATCGGATATTGTGAATCACATGCTTTTGTACTGATGTTTACTTTTGTCTCTCATTTCTGTGCTTCCAGTGGCACTCGCGCGCGCGCGCGCGCGTGTGTGTGTGTGTGTGTGTTATTTCTTTTTGTGCGCGCGCGCGCGAGTATGGGTGTGTGTGCGTGTGCGTGCGTGCGTGCGTGTGTGTGTGTGTTATTTCTTTTTGTGCGCGCGCGCGTGTATGGGTGTGTGTGCGTGTGCGTGCGTACGTGCGTGCGTGCGCGTGCGTGCGCGTGCGTGCGTGCGTGCGTGCGTGCGTGCGTGAGTGTGTGTGTGTGTGTGTGTGTGTGTGTGTGTGTGTGTGTGTGTGTGTGTGTGTGTGTGTGTAGGGAGATAATCGTTGTTAGAATGTTTTGATGCTAAGATTGTTTATGCACACAAAAATGTCCCCCCACCCCCACCTCCCTGTTTGACATGGGCAGACGGCCTAGTTCAATAAACCTTTCGTTCGTTCGTTCGTTCGTTCGTTCCCCCCCCCCCCCCCCGTCTCCGTCCCTAATAAGCTTTGTGGTTTCTGTGGACAGTTAGGCACCATGTTTACTTACTATTTAACTGACTACTAGGACTCGATCAATGCAGAGCTCAGGAACTGTGTGAAAGTAGAGGTGACCGTCCTGGGCTGGTCCCCGTCCTAACGAGCCTTATGGTTTCTGTGGACGTAAAGCAACATTGAACCATTTGACATATTAGGGACAAGTTGTGACCAATGCCGAAGCACGGTTCAATAAAAGCCACATACGTAAGGTGTATGCGTGTTTAGCTGTAACCTGCCACCTGCACTTTTGGCAGAATGACCGGGATCTTTTACGTGCTACTGTGGTAACACGGGGGTGGACCGGATACCGAAATAAGAGTCAGCACAGAAAGTCGACCCTGGAGAAGAAAATTCTCCCGCCGTTCCAGCAGGGATTCGAACTCGCGACCTTTCAATCACGAGTCCGGCGCTCTAACCACTGAGCTATCCCTGCCCCTACCAGCAGGGATTCGAACCCGCGACCTTTCAATCACGAGTCCGGTGCTCTAACCACTGAGCTATCCCCGCCCCCTACTGGCCACGAGAGAGAAACGCCATTGAAGGCTACGCAGCAGGTTCATTGAACGTAAAGGTACACGGCGTACTCTTCTTGCGAAGGGTACATTTCTTTATTGGACCATGCCGCTAGCGCTCTAGTTTTCAACCCCAACTGCCACATTTATCGCCCTTGGTTGATCAACCACAGGCGCCAGATCATTGTTTATTTGAGAAGTCACACTGGACAGCGGGCCGGTTTTGAGCGACAGTGGCAACTGACTAGCATCCGCGGGGGCGGGGGCAGCTACCGGGAACCAGACAGTGGTGACGAGGAGCACTGTTCGGTCTTCTCGAGGCCTCGTCCCGCCACTTGGACAGTCCCAGACTTGACCTTCAACTGAGGTCCCCGCCTCAGTCCCTCCACCTCCATCACTGACGAACCTTGCTCGCTCGGCCGGCCTGTCCGTGGGGGAGCGGACAGTCCGCGCTATGACTGGTTAGGTTCTATTCACAGCCGACTCGGTGGCCGGGGTATGGTCACACGTTTTTGGCCCTTTCAGATCCCCCCTCCCTCCCCATTCGGTAATGAATGTCGGACAAGCCTAGCGGGTCACCAAGATGTCAACCACTGAACTAGAAAGTCTGTCTGGCTCAGTGATGTCAACACTCAAACTCCAAACACTGGTTTCCGACATACGGCTTCCTCGAGGAAGGTGTCGGCCGGAAAGCAATGCTCGGAGTGTGGTCAACAATGAGATTGATTTAAAAAAATAAAAAAAATAAAAAATTGATGTCAGAACTACTGACCAGTCATTGTCGCCGGATCGGCAATTGGCTCCACATCTGTTGCGCGGAATAAATGGAGAGAGAGAAAGAAAGAAGAAGAAAAAGAAAAAAAAGAAAAGAAAAAAAAGGCCTAAACAAGCCTGTAGCTATTTATAAGTTGTTTTTCGTGATACCGTGACTGTATGCTAACCCGGCGGAAAAGAAAAAACCGCAGTGGGCTCATCATTTTCTATGGAAACCGATTCTAAAGTTCTATATAAACCTAAAAAAAATAATTAAAAATCAAACCACACACACACACACCCACACCCACACCCACACACACACACACACACACACACACACACACACACACACACACACACACACACACACACACACAGAGCAACACTGAAAAGCTTTCGTAACGCGATATATTAAGGGAAGTAAGTGTATCAGTGCTGAACCCACCAAGTTCAAAAGAGTTCCGTACCCTGATGATCATGTCCAATAATGCCACGTCGAGTGCTGGGATCGAAAGAAGAAAACAAAAGCCGGGTGGGGGATGCGGGGGGTTGGGGGTGGGGCTGTCAGCCTGTAGTCACCTCTTCAGCGACAGTATCAGTCTGTAATTGTAGTTCGGCAGTGATTATTGTTACTGTTGTTTATCTCTGTGTGTGTGTGTGTGTGTGTGTGTGTGTGTGTGTGTGTGTGTGTGTGTGTGTGTGTGTGTGTGTGTGTGTGTGTGTGTGTGTGTGTGTGTGTGTGTCTCTCTCTCTCTCTCTCTCTCTCTCTCTCTCTAGCGGTAGTATTATATTTTGTTTGTGTATTGTTTATCCTGTTTAAATATTAATCGAGTTTGTAAAGTTTATTTTTTATTTTTTGTTTGTTTGTTTGTTTGTTTTATAATTGTTTCTCCATTTTTCACTTATTCAGTAGTTTAGCAAGGACTAGTTGTTAGACAGGTCTAAATGAACCTAAACAACTTGAACAATCCTTGGAAAATAAAGTTTTTGAGTTCGAGTTCAAGTTCTCTGTCTGTCTGTCTGTCTGTCTGTGTCTGTCTGTCTGTCTCTCTCTCTCTGTCCTTCTCTCTGTTTCTGACTGTCTCTGTCTCTCTCTAGCAAAGACTAGTTGTTAGACAGGTTTTTGACTGAACCTAAACTACAATCTTATTAAAATCAAAGTTTTTGAGTTCAAGTTCTGGGTCTCTCTGTCTCTTTCTGTCTGTCTGTCTATGTCTATGTCTATGTCTCTGTCTCTCTCTGTCTCTCTCTCTCTGTCTCTGTCTGTTTCTCTTTCTCTGCCAGTCTCGCTGTATCTGTCTGTGTGTCTCTGTCTCTGTGTCTCTCTCTGTCTCAGTCTCCCTCTGTCTCTGTCTGTCTGTCTGTCTGTCTGTCTGTGTCTGTGTCTGTGTCTCTGTCTGTGTCTCTGTCTGTCCGTCTGTCTGTCTGTCTGTCTGTCTCTCCACCTAGAATTCATATTCGCATTTGTCTTACTTTGCTTTATTTCAACCCTGTTTGTAACTTTGTGAAGTTTTTAGATACTTTTTTAGATGAACTTCTTTTGTTTTTGTTTTGTTTTGTTTTGCCACAATGATTTGTATCCTGGTTTTCCGTATCTAGTGTTGCTGTGTTTGTCATCATGCAGGGACAGATTAAAAAAAATTTTTTTTTTTTTTTTAAACCTCAGTGATTCTTTAAAGTATTACTTTTTTTTTTTTTTTTTTTTTTTTTAATCTCTATTACTTCTGTTTCTGAGACACACATTAAAACTATGTTTATATTCCTAAATTGGTTAAGTAACTAGCTGCTTCAATTTGGTTCCATTTTGCAATTTTTTCTTTTCTCAGTTTTCTTTTTTTCTTCTACATGATTTTTCATTGTTCACCTCCCCTTACCCTTCGCAGCCGGATTATTTCATTTTATTTTTTTATTTTTTTATTGTTGTTGTTGTGGTTTGTTGTTGTTGTTGTTGTTGTTTTGTTTTTGTTTTTTTTTGGGGGGGGGGGGGGGGAGTCGTTTATTAATTTTTGGTTAATTTTTGTTTGTTTTCGTTGTTGGTTTTTTAAGACTCAGTTTTGTTGTACCATTTCAAGGACAGGATTCCCGACAGACAACTGCCTAAACACACACACACACACACACACACACACACACACACACACACACACACACACACACACACACACACACACACACACACACACACACACACACACACACACACAGAGGAGCAAGGCACACAAGTACTGACACAAAGTGTTACCGGACTGTTACACTGACTGTGACACTGACGCGCACAAGATCCGCTTGACTGAGAAGGGGGGTGGGGGGGGGGGAGAGAGACTTTCTTTGGCTACGTTTGTATTAAAAAATTCAGTTCTGATTTTGCTGTTCGTTTTTATTTCTGTCGTTTATTTTGTCCTGTCCCACAAACACAATGGTTTAATTTCGACCGCTTCACTTCGTTGATTTTATGACTGCGCAATAACAAAATCGAATTCTTGAATTTTTTACTAAAAGCTTATATTATTATAAAATCACAAAATTAATGAAGGAAAATATTTTATGAACAAATATAATCCACCAGCGGTCACCTTTCCCTTGGAAACGGTCAAACATTTTGGTCTAAATTAAGTAACCATGGTCTGCGGAAGTGCGTATGAATCCTTGAGATATCGCTTACATTGACGACTGACCAACACATCTTGAGACTTTAGGTCAAGATGCTTAAAACCAAGCAATCTGCCTCATCTGCCGATCTTCTTTTGCCTCACGACATTTCAGAGATGGATATTTAGTCGGACTGACCCATTTGATGCCCGCAGAACCCTGCTGTTTATGAGCAACACATGTAGACTGCCTGCGGTGCGGTGAGATCGGGCCAAGATGGCGACTGGCAAAATGTCATTCAACTACTACCAAAATGGCAAGTACGGCTCGCTGCCGCAGAATCCACAAAAGGACATGGAGGTTACACAGGACATGCATCTTAAGATGTCAAAGAAGATCGCTCAGCTTACCAAGGTAATCTGACCTTTGTTTTTTCCCCCCTCAAAAGTTACCGTAAAGAGAACTAGTTTATCACTCGATAGCTTATCGTGTTTATGTTTTGTCTGTAACTTTAGAACTACCGAAGAGAATTAGGCGTAGAGCTGGTTGTTCAATTTTTTTGGAGGAGATTTAAAATGCCTGTGGTGATTGTTGGTATCATGGCAACAGGCAGATCAGATCTGACATCTATACATCCAAAAGTTGTGGGCCTATTTACAGAGAAAGTTAACTTTGATTCAATGGGCAAGACTGATGTATATGTACAGCACACAGCAAGACGTCTCAAGGTGATAAGATGCAGATTGTTCATGTGGTACTTTAGTCAATGACTGAATGGCTTCAGTAAATGACTGAAGCACCAGATGTGTGAACAGGGATTAAAAATACCCAAGTTTCCAAGCCTTGAATATAGGAGAGCAAGGAGAGTTTACATGATTGAAATATTCAGAATTATATGTGGATTTTACAGCTCTCAAACTATATGTCCATTGTTCAGGCAGACTTAATCCTCTTAAACTATTTAAGACTGCAGTTCATATTAATCAGCAACTGACATGCACATGTTTTCACTGAGGTTACCACAGTTATACAAAATATTAGTTTGTAACTTGCCACAGGATATTGTTTCAGAAGAAACATTTCACTCAAAAACTTAAAACAATGAAAATACTTCAAAAAGCCTGCCAGACAAACACTGGGAACATTATTCCACATGGAATGGGTCATGGGTTCGAGTCCCTACAGGAGCGGCGGTAGAATTTTCTTCTCCAGGGTCAACTTCCTGTGCTGACTTTTATTTCAGTATCTGTTCCACCCCTGTGTTACCACAATAACAGGTAAAATATCCTGCTCATTCTGCCAAAGGTGCAAGTGGCAAGTTACAGCTGAACACACATGCACAATGCATATAAATTTTGATATATGTGGCTTTGAATGAAGTGACACTGCAAACTGGTTCATGGTTATATGGTGTCCACAGAACATGTGCTGAAACAGAAGCAGTTTCAAATGTAACATGTCAGTGGACCACTTTGATGAATATAATATTTAACAAATATTAAAAAATTAAAAGCAGTATAAAAGGCAACAGTCACTCATTCAGAACTACATGTGACATGAAGAGGCACAGGTTGGGTGGGTGAAAAGAGAGACTCAAATTGGTATCGTTGTTTGAGATCATTAATATTTTGTTAATTGTTATATGAGTGGACGTGCGGAGTCTGGTGTGTGCATGTTATTGTGTGTGTGTGTATGTGTATGAGTGTATTGTTCAGTAGGCAATAATGGGAATTAAAGCTACAATAATTAAGGTTGTGTTTGCTGAAATATCTGTTTACAATAATTAAGGTTGTGTTTGCTGAAATATCTGTTAATGTGGTTTTTGTGATAAGAGATGTGTACAGTGCAGTGAGTTTAACTCTGGTTAAAGAATAGCGCTTTATAAGAATTATTTTGTTTTGTTATCATTATTATTATTATTATGAGTGCAGAGAGTGTGCTTGAGAGCAGAGAATAGCGCTATATAAAACTATTAAAAGTAATCAATAATACTATAGTAATAATTCACACTCAGCACTAAGCAAGTGATTTTTTATTTTATTTTTAATCTCTGCATACTCTGCTCGTGACTCAGCTGGCAAAAGGCTGAATGGCCTGGATGATATTATGGGTCATGCAAGTAGTTCTTAACAGTAATTACCTTTACAGGGTGTATGTGTTTTGTTTGTTTATTTTTACATGAAAACACCTGTGATTGTGAATTGCATACACATGTATGCAAGTCAACTCTGGGACATATCCAGCTTCATAAAACATACAGGTGAAATGCTGTTATGATGTTAACTGCTGTTGATATGTTTCTCCTCCAGAAAAGTCAGCTTAATAATAATTATATTAAAGAGGATTTGTTGAGCACCCTTAATAAGAATGCAGGAAGAAAATTTTGCTAGTTCTGGCAAGGATATGCTTAAAGAATAGATTGGCACAGTTGGCCAGTCAAACTTGTACGTTTGCAGACTGTACCTTTCACTTCTTTTTTTCTTTCTCTTTCTCAGATTTTGTTAGTCTTGACTATTTAAAAACACCAACTTTCAAATCCTGAAGCCAGGCTGTCACTGACACTGGTACTTCAACTTTAATGTGTGCCTGGCAGAAGTGGGTGAGAAGGGAGCTGCCTTAGCTGTACCTGATTAAAAAAAAACCTCACCAGCACAGCTTTTTCTTGAACTAGTTGAAGGAGAAAGATGCAGACCAGAAATTAACTTTGCTGAGCTCCTGCCTGAATGATGCCAGTGTGGGAGCTTCTGCTGCTGATGTTAGTAATAAAGGTAGACAGAAACCAGTTAGCTTCCCTTCAGTGCAGTTAAAGGCCCATTCCTGCTTCTTTGACGTTGCATACTGCACAGTTAAATTCTCATCAGGGCCACATGCTTTCAGCTGGTGACCCTCACTGGACACTGACACCTGGCCATCTGGATCCAAACCCCATGAACCAGCTGGCAATGTGGCAGAGTTTCAGCTGCCCTTACTTTTCACTTTGCCCAGTGCTTTTGACTTGTCACAAAACTCGCTTTAGAAAACGGTGCAGTTTTTCACATCCAGTATCCATGTTGGAAAGAAAGAAAGAGGGGTCGGTGGCACCACACAGGAAGCTGGGCATGCCAGATCTGGAATTAAAGGGAACCCCTAGTCAAAACACAAGTAGGCCTGAAAACAGAAAATGTGCAAATGTTTCTTTTTGCAGGCTTTGGATGGTTGTTCTATCAGTATTTATGCAATGGAAGTTTGTTCTATCAGTATTTATGCAATGGAAGTTTGTTCTATCAGTATTTATGCAATGGACGTTTGTTCTATCAGTATTTATGCAATGGACGTTTTTTTGTTTTTGTTTTGTTTTTGCTGCAAATCTGAGCTCAACAGGGTGCAGCTGTGTTTGTTCACTTTTTGCCAGTGAAGAGCAAAGATACTTTGGCCCATGACATAATCTACATGTTTGCCATGTCTTCCAGCCATGTTCATGATGTCATGGACACAGACTGTCAGCAACAAAATGGAAGCACCCAAGGCTATGTTTTTGTGACTTTGAAGCATCAGTCCTTAACAAACTAGACCATTAGTTGACTGAAGTCTGCACTGAGTTAGAGTATTTTTTACTGAAAGACTGCAGAGTATTTTTCATTGAAAAACTGCAGTTAGAGTATTTTTCACCAAAAGACTGCAGAGTATTTTTCATTAAAAATCTGCAGTTAAAAAATGTATCACTAAATTTTAATTACTAGGGCTTTGATGCTTCTGTACTTGGTGTCCCTTTAACAGAAATGGACAGATCTCTCAGTGTGCCTGTTTGTTGTGGCCATGGCAGTGGGCCTTCAAGAGCAGTGGCAGCAGCGTCTTGTTTATAGAGGGCCTGGCTTGTTCCAGAGCCTGTCAGTGATAAACCTTCTTCCCCAGCAGAGGTCAAATTCCCCAACACTGAAGACCAAGGCAGGAAAGGAGTAGGCAGTTGTGGAAATCTGTCAAGCCCTGGTGGGCATAACAGCAGTGTGCCAGGTGCTAGTAGGTAAAACAGCAGTGTATTAGGTGCTAGTGGGTAAAACAGCAATGTGCAGGTGCTAGTGAATAAAACAGTAATGTGTTGGGTGCTAGTAAATAAAACAGTAACGTGTCAGGTGCCTGTGAATAAAACAGTAATGTATCAGGTGCTAATGAACAAAACAGTAATGCTTCAGGTGTAATGAATGAAACAGCAATGTGTTGGATGCTAGTGAATAAAACAGTATCAGGTGCTAGAGAATAAAACAGTAATGTGTCAGGCACTAGTGAGTAAAACAGCAGTGTGTCAGGTGCTAGTGAGTAAAACAGCAATATGTCAGGTGCAAGTGAATAAAACAGTAATGTCTCAGGTGCTAGTGAGTAAAACAGTAATATATCAGGTGTTAGTTGGTGAAACAGTAATATATCAGGTGCTAGTGAATAAAACAGTAATGTGTCAGGTGCTGGTGAGTAAAACAGCAGTATGACAGATGTTACTGAATAAAACACCAGTGTGTCAGGCGTTGGTGAATAAAACAGCAATATGTTGGGTGCTAGTGAGTAAAACTATGTCATCACAGCTGTATACCCAGTGCTACTGAGTAAAAGCAAACCAGCAGTGTTTCAGGTGCTACTGAGTAAACCTGCAGTGTGTCAGGTGCTACTGAACAAATCAGCTGTGTGTCAGGTGCTACTGAATAAACCAGTAATGTGTCAGGTGTTACTGAGTAAACCAGCAGTGTGTCAGGTGCTATGATAACATAGTATGCAGCAATGCCGACTTCCTCCTGGTTAATTGTTGGCACTGTAGTTATGGCTTGTGTGCAGGTGATCTACGCCCTAAACACCAAGAATGACGAGAATGAAGCGGTGCTACAGGCGCTGCGTGATCAGCATGAAGAGGAGAAGCAACAGCTTCTGGCAGACATGCAGTCCAAGATCCAACAGTTCAAGTGAGTCCAGCCAGCACCTCTGCTTGCTTTATTTTGACTTTCTTTCTTTGTTTTTCTTGGCCTGTAAACTGTACCTGTGTAGTTTACACAGCAAGGGAGCAACTTGTACAGTGCTGAAGTTAAATGTTGTTTATGACTGGTCTTCTGTGTGCTATGTATTGGTCGTGCATGACTAGAACATGAAATTCCTGCATACACTGTAATGTCTCTTGTCAAATTAAGCTCACTGTGTCTTTGGCTCTTTGTGTTGGCTTTTGTTTTGCTTGTGGATTTTTTGTTTTGCTTGTGGATTTTGTTTGGTTTTCTGTGTGATTTTGTTTTGCCCATGATTTTGTTGTTGTTTTTTGGTTCCGTTTTGGTTCTGCTTTAAAATAGAAGTGAATTCTTTTTCTCTTCACAGGCACAAGCTTGAAGAAAGCTTCTGAGTGTTGGTTGTTTTGTGTTCATTCTTCGCATGAAAAACACTGGATTATCCAGTAAATAATAAAAGCAAAACAGACAAACATGAACAAAAAGTCCAGTAAATAATAAAAGCAAAACAGACAAACATGAACAAAAAGTCTAACAACAAAGACAAGAGATGAAGATAAAGTATTCATTTACATCCTGTTGCTACTTCAGTACTGCTTTTCAAAAGAGAAGAAGAAGAAAAGTGTCCACACATAATATAATACATGCAGGAAGTCTTTTATGTTTAGACTTGATCAGAACGTAGGTTCAGTTTCTGAGCAAAAGGGGAGCAAGCCAGAATAACCCTGCCTGAAAATTAGACTGTAACCCTGGAAACCAGCATCACTTATCATACATGGGATTTACAAAAAAATCTGAGTCAGTGTGGGTAACACTGGCAAAATGTTTCTGGGTCAAAGAGTCTGGTCATTTGTTGAAAGTGCCATTGTTGGTCTGACCAACATTGGAACTGTTTCAGAGAAATTTCTGAGCGATGGAGAGGAGCATGTATGGGCTTTCCTGAGTGAATAGATACCATCTTCACTGAACTTACCTGACATTGTTGATTTATTCACAGAAGCCGACTTGATGGAGAGGCAGACCATAGACGACAGATCAGCATCTTACAGACGCGGATCAGCGAATTTGAGCAGCAGCACAGCACAGTGGAGGAACAGTTGTCACGCTTGAAGGAAGAGGCGTTGATGCGAGAACAGAAGCAGGAGGAGGAGTACAACAAGCAGGTGCAGCACCTCACCCAGGAGGTGTTACGGGCCAAGCGAGAGTTTGAGGAACATTTACAGGTCAGTCATGCCCCCACCCCCACACCAGTTAACATCTGGCTCAGCCTGGTAGCTGCTACACACATAAGCAACACACAAGCCATGCCACAGGTGTCATGTCAGTGCACACATAAGCAACACACTAGCCATGCCACAGGTGTCATGTCAGTGCACACATAAGCAACACACTAGCCATGCCACAGGTGTCATGTCAGTGCACACATAAGCAACACACAAGCCATGCCACAGGTGTCATAATGGTGCACACATAAGCAATGCACAAGCCATGCTACAGGTGTCATGTCAGTGCACACATAAGCAACACACAAGCCATGCCACAGGTGTCATGTCAGTGCACACATAAGCAACACACTAGCCATGCCACAGGTGTCATGTCAGTGCACACATAAGCAACACACAAGCCATGCCACAGGTGTCATAATGGTGCACACATAAGCAACACACAAGCCATGCTACAGGTGTCATGTCAGTGCACACATAAGCAATGCACAAGCCATGCCACAGGTGTCATGTCAGTGCACACATAAGCAACACACAAGCCATGCTACAGGTGTCATGTCAGTGCACACATAAGCAACACACAAGCCATGCCACAGGTGTCATGTCAGTGCACACATAAGCAACACACAAGCCATGCCACAGGTGTCATAATGGTGCACACATAAGCAACACACTAGCCATGCCACAGATGTCATGTCAGTGCACACATAAGCAACACACTAGCCATGCCACAGATGTCATGTCAGTGCACACATAAGCAACACACAAGCCATGCCACAGATGTCATATCAGTGCACACATAAGCAACACACAAGCCATGCCACAGGTGTCATAGTGGTGCACACATAAGCAACACACTAGCCATGCCACAGATGTCATATCAGTGCACACATAAGCAACACACAAGCCATGCCACAAGTGTCATGTCGGTGCACACGTAAGCAACACACTAGTGCCACAGGTGTCATGTTGGCACACACATAAGCACCACACAAGCCACACCGCAGGTGTCATGTCAGTGAACACATAAGCAACACACAGTCTGTGCCACTGGTGTCATCTCAGTGCCGTGGCCTACCACAGCAAATGAACCTTGACCTACAACTTCATACTTATCCCTGCTGTTTTTCATCATTGTAGCAGTCATCCTAACCCATGATATAATGGTTTGTGGATATACAATTATATGTAAATTGTATGTAAATTTTGAGAAGTCTGTCATTGTCTTACTCTTCTTCTTGTTTTTGTTGTTTATATATCTTTTTTAGTATGCTTCATTGCTCTGTGTGTGAGACTCACTTTTGTTGCTTCAGACCAAAGTGTTACAGAAGTGTCATAGATGTCAGACGAAAGTGTCACAGATGGATTAACCAGATTTGTTCTTCTTTTTTTCTTGGTCATAGGCATTTGAAGCCTGGAAGCTCCAAACAGAAGCAGAACATGCATCGGCACTACAAGAGCGGGAAGCCCGACACTCCAAAGAAATGGAGGAACTACGCGGCTTCCAACACAACCAGGACTCTGACTGGCTCAATCGGTGTGCGCAAATTGAGGACAGGTTCAAGGGAGACATTTTGGCCCTACAGGAAGAACTTGTTGCCTCTCAGGCAGAACGACTGAAAATGGAGGAGGACTATACTCAGAAACTGGAGAAGGCACAGGCTTTCTACGAGAATGAGTTGCAGGCATTGCGGCAGAACCAGAGCTCGTCGTATGAAGCGGAGCTAAGCAGGCTGCGCGAGCAGCAAGAACGATTGAAACAGGACTTTTCGGCTCAGGAGGGAGAGCTTCGCAAACAGATTGACAGCCTGGTGCGGCAGCTGGCGGAAACAGAAGATGTGGCAGAAGCACAGAAACTGGAGTTGGAGAACCTTCGGCGTGAGCTGGGCAACAAAGATAGCAGCACAGAGTCCATTGCTCAGAGGGTAAGTCGTGATCCACTAGCCGCCACTTTGCCCAGTTCTCTATAACAGTCATATCAGTACAGAGTCCTTTGCTCAGATTTCCATTATTGCATTAGCACAGAGGCCGTCGCTCAAATTTCCATTTTCGTATCATTACAGAATGCATCATTCAAATGGTAAGACAATGCCTGCAGCGTGGCCAGTAACTTAATTGGCCATTTTTCTCATACGTCATCCATGCCAACTTCAGATGCAGTGCTCCCATTCCTTTCGCTGTTTTCCCTATATTATCATGTATACCTGTTTTTCTTCTACTCATCTCCTTTGTTCGGTTCAGTTCAGTTCAGATGGTATCTACATGCTCAGGAAAGCCCATATGTCCACCACCCCACCTCTCAGAAGTTTTCCCAGTGTTGCCACCAGTTCCAGACCAACAGTTCCAGGGTTGGTCTGACTGATGTTGACCCTTTCTCATCTTTTGAAGGAAGATCTTTGAGCACTTTCTCTTTTGATGCCTCTTTTCTCAGGTGATCAGTGGTGTGATGTTCTTGGCCTTGTGCCTGCAGTTAGTGTCTCAAGCTCCTCAATAATTTAGATTTTTGCTTGCATTGACAGTTACAAGCAGCCGAGGATGAATCAGCAGCAGCTAAAAGGAGACTGCGAGAGCTGGAAACAGAACTGGCAGCATCCAAAGAACGCTGCAGTGATCAGGCAGCAGACCTGTTTAAAAAATCAGGTAACCAAGCTTTACTTGCTGCCAGAATTACCTGCAAATACTGTAGCACAATCTACACATTTGTTTTGTTTTTATAGTTTTTTTTATAGTTTAAAAAAAAGTGTTTGAAAGGAAGACAAAACTGTCGTGAGCTGAAATTGCTGCACTTGTTTTGCTTCACATGGGTTTAGTACATGGTATATATTTCATACATTACATATTACGTTACTTGTGTTTTGGTCATTCATAATTACCTCCCTTTCCCCAAGCCTGGTTATGGCAGGTGTTTTGTGATTGGCTGTGAATGTGAGCCAGCGCATTTTGCTTTACACAATGATAAGGAGTACTTAAATCTTTGATTGTGTGTGTGTGTGTGTGTGCGTGCGAGCACATGCGTGTGCAAGTCCATGTGTGTGCGTGTGTGTGTGTATATACATGTGTGTGTGTGTGCATGCATGTTGTATGCATTGAATTTTGACAATCTGTGTTTGTAAAGAACATGTAAGTGCTTAGGGCCTGTGCAGGTTAGGCGCTCTAAGTATTCATTATTATTCCAAAACAAAAATTCCCAGCACGCCGTCATCAAGTTTCAAAAGTAGAATCCTTCCTTCAGTATAGCGAAACAGTAGAAGTGTCAGTTGGGGTGAATGTTGATGACCATGGCATTGTTGTGAACATGAGGGACAGGACAATCTGCTGAAGTTAGCAGACCAGACTATGATCAGGGTTGATAGGAGAGCTGGAGGCAGGAGCACTTTCACTTATGTTAATATGCATGACTGTGCTGTTGCCAGGGTAGACAGGAGAGTATGTGTGACTGCTGTTGGCAGGATAGATAGGAGAGTATGTGTGACTGCTGTTGGCAGGATAGATAGAGTATGTGTGACTGCTGTTGGCAGGGTAGATAGGAGAGTATGTGTGACTGCAGTTGGCAGGGTAGATAGGAGAGTATGTGTGACTGCAGTTGGCAGGGTCAATAGGAGAGTATGTGTGACTGCTGTTGGCAGGGTCAATAGGAGAGTATGTGTGACTGCTGTTGGCAGGGTAGATAGGAGAGTATGTGTGACTGCTGTTGGCAGGGTCAATAGGAGAGTATGTGTGACTGCTGTTGGCAGGGTAGATAGTATGTGTGACTGCTGTTGGCAGGGTAGATAGGAGAGTATGTGTGACTGCTGTTGGCAGGGTAGATAGGAGAGTATGTGTGACTGCTGTTGGCAGGGTAGATAGGAGAGTATGTGTGACTGCTGTTGGCAGGGTAGATAGGAGAGTATGTGTGACTGCAGTTGGCAGGGTAGATAGTATGTGTGACTGCTGTTGGCAGGGTAGATAGGGGAGTATGTGTGACTGCAGTTGGCAGGGGTGATATGAGAGCTGGAGGACTTTCACTGATGTTGCACGCATGACAATGCTGTGGGCAGGGTTGACAGAAGTCTGTGTGTGACTGTGCTGTTGGCAGGGTTGATAGGAGAGCTGGAGGCCACCAAGCTGCAGAAGACAGCGCAGGTGGAGGAACTGACCCAGAAGCTGGAGGAGCTGCAGTCTCATCTAGCCAAGCTGCAGGCGGAGAAGTCCAGCCTCCAGTCACAGCAGCAGTATCTGACATCAGAACAGAAGTTGCACCTCACCAAGCTTAATCAGGTGGGTGCAAGGTGACCTTCCCACTCTCCCCATCTCCCTTCTTGCTTCTCTGCTCACATTCTTGTTCCCCACCCCATCCAGCTGCTTTGCTAATGGTGAGGTAATGGGTCAAGTGGTTAGGGCAGTAGCATACTCGGGATTGAGAGGTTGCAGGTTTGAATCCCAGTTCAGGCAGCAGCATTCTTTCTCCCCACTCTCCTTAGTCTCCCCACCCTGCATCCCTGCCACCACTGTCCTTCGTCCTCCCCCCCCCCCCCCCCCAACCACACTGCCACCACTGTCCTTGGTCCCCCTACCACACTGCCACCACTGTCCTTGGTCCCCTTCCCCACTGTCCTTGCCCTCCGCCTCCCCCATTGTCCTTGGTTCCCTCACATCCCTGCCACCACTGTCTTTGGTTCCCCCACCCCCTGCCAATCCAGTCCTTGGTTCCCCCCACCACCACAACCACTGTCCTCAGTCCCCCCCCCCCCCCCCCACCACCACCACTGTCCTTGGTTCCACCACACACCCCATGCCATCACTGTCCTTGGTCCACCACCACCCTGCCACCACTGTCCTTGGTTCC
>OY757542.1:31451465-31463965 GCA_963584105.1 Alviniconcha strummeri
ATAACTTTACGTGCACGGAAACCAGAAGGCTCGTTAGGACGGACAGCCCAGGACGTCCAGCCTCGACTCTCACACAGCTCCTGAACTATGGTGCGTGCGCGCGTGTGCTATACAACTTGATAAATACTCCTCGAGAAATTGTGCGGTGGCAAGTTTCACATACATGAATAATCATAAGTCTCAATGCACGCACACACACACACAGAGTCTGTTTCCATGTGTGTGGTTGGGGGTGGGGGGGTGAGGGGGAAGGGGGGTATGCGCGCGCATTTGTATGCATGTGTGTGTGGGTTTGTTTGTCTGTCTGTCCCTGCGGCACGGATGAGAAGCGTCAGTCCCGCCAGAATGTTAAGCAACGGGGTACGGGTGCATCCCTTCTTACCGTGACTTTGGGCCGGTGCAGAAACTAGCAGTCGGGTTACCTGACTTTGGGCCGGTGCAGAAACTAGCAGTCGGGTTACCCTGACTTTGGGCCAGTGCAGAAACTAGCGGTCGGGTTACCCTGACTTTGGGCCGGTGCAGAAACTAGCAGTCACGTTACCCTGACTTTGGGCCAGTGCAGAAACTAGCAGTCACGTTACCCTGACTTTGGGGCTGTGCAGAAACTAGCAGTCACGTTACCCTGACTTTGGGCCAGTGCAGAAACTAGCAGTCACGTTACCCTGACTTTGGGGCTGTGCAGAAACTAGCAGTCGGGTTACCCTGACTTTGGGCCAGTGCAGAAACCACGGTACTAATGCCTACTTTGCTAGCAGTCAGGGTGAAAATGAACACCCTCAGTATTTAGAAAGGTAGTCATGAAGTACAAATATTCAAAAAAATTTTAAAAGAAAACAAGTTTTTACTTTGACTGAGAAATACAACCGAGCAGAAGACTGAAGCGTTATAGTGTAGAAGGTGCCAGAAACTGAAGAAGAAAGAAACAAGTGGTGGTGGAGGATACGTGTGATGCAGGCGGATATGACACACTGTAACTGCGTGTTCTAATTATGCAAACAAGTGGCCTCCCCCAGCCCCCCTCCCAACCCCTCTTTTTTTTTCTCTCCACGCTCTCTGTCTCCCTCCCCCCCCCCCCCCATCCCCCCACCCCCACCTCCCTATCTCGCCATCATTATGCCTATGGTGGCTTACTTGCGTCGAAAGACATAATCAGTAATTGTGTGCACATCCTCCCTTCCGTCACTATCTCCTCACTCTCCGCCTCGCCCCTACCCCTCCTCGCTCCCTCTCGCCCTTTGTCTATCTTTCTCTTCTTCTTCTTCTTCTTTTTTTTTTTTTTTTTTAGCCACGAAATGATGATAGTAGCTGTAAAAAAATAATATATATAAAGGGGGTCGGGGCGCGATCGCATGTGGTAGACATTCAGTGGTCTGTTCAGCGGTGATGGATGGAGGTTGGGGTGGCAGGAAGTGTGGATATATTTACACCTGTTTTTTCTAAATCTGCATCATAATCGGTATCAGTCAGGGAGGATCGCTTTTTTCCCCTCATTATAGTTCGCCTAGGCTGACAGGCTTCCGTGGACCGTGAAGGAGTCGCATCGCGTTTCCGTGGTCGAATGGATAAGATGCCGGTAGACAAGTGTTGTTGTTGTTTTTATCACATGAATGCGAAGGGAGTTTTCTTCGGAACAGGCTCATGTGTAGTTCAACGTGCCCGGGGGTTTCTCAAGGATAGATTGTATCCAGATGGTTTTCTTTGATTATTGGCTCTCATTTGTCTTTGTTAGTTTGTTTTTCTTTCGTCTTCCTTTTTCCTTCTCTTTCTCTCTCTCTTCTTCTTCTGGTTGCTCTTGTTTGATGTTTGTTTTGTTCTCTCTCTCTCTCTCTCTCTCTCTCTCTCTCTCTCTCTCTCTCTCTCTCTCTCTCTCTCTCTCTCTCATTGGCCCGCCCCTTTGTCCATTGCAAGTGTGTTTTGTGTAACGAGTGTTTTTAATGGAAGGCAACTGAATTATGCCTTTGTCACCTGACTGACAGCTGTTCTTCCTAAAAATCCTTGTTTAATGCTTGTTCCGATGTTCGCAGCAACAGAACCAAGACCAACTTTGCGGTACTTCCAGGAAAAAAACGACGTTATTCAGTTCTATTTTATTGTATTTGTTTCATATTACTCGTCAAGTCTGCCATCCAGCTCAGCTTAGTTTCCTATTTTGTTGTCCGTTTTTATTTCACGTCTAGTCTGTGTCCACTTTTGTGTCGGACTTACTGTTCGAAATGCCATTCAGCCTCGGGAAGCAATGTTTTTCCTATTTGAGATTGACTGCTGAACTTCCACATGTAGTTTTTCCAAGGATATCCGCTAGAATCTGCCGTTTCGCAAAGGGTACGAGGTCACACACAAAAACAGGCAAAATGCCAATTCGCGACTGATGCGGGCAGAAAATGCGCCTTCCTTAAGTAACAGCCATAAAATTTTAAGAACAAAACATGTATTCTAACATTGAAAGAAAGAAAAAGAAAAAAGAAAAAAGAATAATGTTCTGAGTCACAAGAATCGTGAGGCTGAAAGGCTTTCCAACCAGCAAGCCAGAACCGAGTATCAACGGACGAAAAACGAGGCGATATAATACTTTAGGGTGCTAAGGTAGGAAATCAGCCAGATGGGTCGAGGAGCTGGTCTGAGTGATAGTCTGCTTCTTGCTCCTTTAGTGTGCACTCTCTCACCCGGACGGGCCCTGCCATCAAACAGCCAACTCATCCGGAGGCGTGGGTGCAGTAAGAACGTGAGGGAGTCTTCTTGCCGATGCGGGGGCCGACGTGATAGGGGCTGTTACCGAGCCCCGGAAGCGGAATCACATCTTGAAGGGGTTATCGCGGCTTATTTGTAGCCCTGTTCCTATGGCGGGCAATCGCCGTCACCCCGGGTGACCTCCCGCTGGGTGTGTTCGCCTGGTTGTGTCCCTTGCCATGCCCGCCAGCACGTCTCGTCGGCATTTTTTCTGGGAGGGGGGTCAGATTTTGGTGCAGTCGTTAATCTTTGATGCAGTTCGTGGTAATTTAGCTTTGTGGTATGTGTTGCACACATTACTGACATGAAATTTGATTTCGGCGTGATGTAGCCGTCAGGGTTGACTCGACGTTAAAAATCAGTATGTCTGTATGACTCGGCTTTTGTGCAGCCGTGGTCAGAACGTATATGTTGGCGTAGTTACGACTTCTTTATATATATTATTTGGCTAAAATGTTCAGATACATCTCGGATTTTTATTTTTTTATTTTTTTATCAAGCACGTTTTACAAGGCACGTGTCCGGTTTAATGGTCTGAAACTTGGTAGGAGACGTTTCTCTGATTTTCCATGATATCGTTGACATCTGACATCATCATTATTTACACATTTCTTTTGACTCCATTGTCTGTGGAACCTTTGAAGTAAGTGGTCAGGTCTTTCTGTTGGGGAGTATATACATATTGACGCACTTTTGAATAATTAATGCAAATAACCATATAGTAATGCAGGTATATATAATTATGTTCTTTATAACCTCTCTCTCTCTTTGTTAATTATCAGCTTTGTGCTTTGAAAATACTAAAGCCGATCTAAGCACAGTTATGCTGTTCTTTGGTACATGTGCTGCTGTATATGTATTATTATATCTATCGATGCGGACATTTAACAATATGTGAGACAGACATTGTTTTCTTTATGGTGTTGCAATTTTTCCAGTATACAACCATTTCAGTGTCTATGATATTTATAGCAATGGAAAAATGCTATGTCTGCTTCGTGCCTGTACATAGACAAGCGCCCTCCCTTCCCCACCAGTGAGCCGGTTTGGCCTAGCGGTAAGGCGTAATATAAGCGGAAGGACCTCGGTTTGATACCGCCTCGGCTCTTCTTTCTCTTAAAAAATGTTGTGGTTTGTGGACATTGTCCTGTGACTTTGTCCATTACTTCCTACTGAAACATTAAAATGGCGCTGCCCATCTTAATGCAGGAATCAGTCTGGTTGTGACAGTGTAGCGATAGGTATATAATCTCCCTCTTCCCCCACCTCCATACCCCTTCTCCCCGTCCCTAATAAGCCTGATGGTTTCTGTGGACGTTAAGCGCCATGATTACTTATTTCCCCACCCCGAACCCCAAAACAGAAAAAAAGAAGAAGAAAAAAGAAGAACAAGAAAAAGCAGCGGTATCATACCCACATTCACCCCCCACCCCCACCCCCCGCCCTCCCCTCACCCCCCATCATGGACTCGAACACCAGCAAGAAACAAACCAACCCCACGAAATAAACGGCCATATACCCAATAACAAATACAGCGACAATTATTTAATTATAAAAACCCAGCAACAAATAAACGGCCATATACGCAATAACAAACACAGCGACAATTATTTAATTATAAAAAACCAGCAACAAATAAACGGCTATATACCCAATAACAAATACAGTGACAATTATTTAATTATAAAGTACGTAACAGTGATTAATGTTGTGCTAAGAAGACACTGACAATTATAATGAATTACGTTGACAGTGATTATCGTAAGAATACAGTGACAATTATTTAATTGTATATGACGTAGACTGTGATTGTTGTCGAGTTGGGCTAAGAATACAGTGACGATTATTTAATCATAAATGACGGAGACAGTAATTATTGTGGAGTTGTGCGCAGAATACAGTAATAATTATGTAATTAAAAATGACGTAGACAGTGATTATTGTCGAGTTGTGCTTAGAATACAGTAACAATTATGTAATAAAAATGACGTAGACAGTAATTACTGTGGAGTTGTGCGCAGACTACAGTAATAATTACGTAATTAAAAATGACGTAGACAGTGATTATTGTCGAGTTGTGCTCAGAATGCACTAACAATTATTGAATTACAAATGACGTAGACAGTAATTACTGTGGAGTTGTGCGCAGATTACAGTAATAATTATGTAATTAAAAATGACGTAGACACTGGTTATTGTCAAGTTGTGCTCATAATGCACTAACAATTACTGAATTACAAATGACGTAGACAGTAATTACTGTGGAGTTGTGCGCAGACTACAGTAATAATTATGTAATTAAAAATGACGTAGACAGTGATTATAGTCGAGTTGTGCTTAGAATACACTAACAATTACTGAATTACAAATGACGTAGACAGTAATTACTGTGGAGTTGTGCGCAGACTACAGTAATAATTATGTAATTACAAATGACGTAGACAGTGATTATTGTCGAGTTGTGCTTAGAATACACTAACAATTATTTAATTACAAATGACGTAGACAGTGATTATTGTAGGATCAGGATGAATCACATGACGGTATAGTACCGGGTAAACCTTTTTTCTTTTCTTTTTTGAGTGGGGAGGAAAACTTGGGTCGCCTTAACCTGGGTAAGACTACAGCAGCCGCAAGAGCAGCGCTGCCCATTCCTACCAGAGTGTGCAATGTTTTCGTGCATCCAGGTGGTATGGCTGCCAATGTTTGGGATTTTTAACATGCGCGCAGATGTTGATAAACGCGATTGCACACGGGGGCTGTACGGACACCGTAAGGGATTCTGCGCTGGAAGTTGACTCTGGGAGAAAAATTCCTTGTTGCACCGAGGAATCGAACCCGTGTCAATATTGTGCCGGGCTCCGGCGCTTTAACAACTGGCCTATCCCGCCCCTGCTGCTGCTGATGATGACAACGGCGGTTGCTTCAGTACACGGTGACGATGTAGTAGCGGAGGACTATGAGGAAGAGGATGGTGAAAATGAACAGTATTTACATGATGACGGTGCAGTAGCGGAGGAAGATGAGGATGAGGATGAAGAGTACTCACGAGATGACGATGTAGTAGCGGAAGAAGAGGTGGAGGAGGAGGACTGAGAAGGAGGAGGAGTACTCACATGATGCCGGTGTGGTAGCGGAGGAAGAGGATGACGATGATGATGAGAAGGACGAGGAAGATGAAGAGTACTCACATGATGACAGTGTAGTAGCCGAGGAAGACGATGAGGAGGAAGAGTACTCACGAGATGACGGTATGGTAGCGGAGGAAGAGGATGACGATGATGATGAGAAGGACGAGGAAGATGAAGAGTACTCACATGATGACAGTGTAGTAGCCGAGGAAGACGATGAGGAGGAAGAGTACTCACGAGATGACGGTATGGTAGCGGAGGAAGAGGATGACGATGATGATGAGAAGGACTAGGAAGATGAAGAGTACTCACATGATGACAGTGTAGTAGCCGAGGAAGACGATGAGGAGGAAGAGTACTCACGAGATGACGGTATGGTAGCGGAGGAAGAGGATGACGATGATGATGAGAAGGAAGATGAGTACTCACATGAAGATGGTGCAGTAGCCGAGGAAGACGATGAGGAGGAGGAAGAGTACTCACGAGATGACGGTGTGGTAGCGGAGGAGGAGAAGGAGATGATGACGGTGTAGTAACGGAGGATGACGATGACGAGAAGGAGGATGAGGATGAAGAGTACTCACATGATGACGGTGTAGTAGCGGAGGAAGAGGGTGACGATGATGATGAGAAGGAGGAGGAGGGTGAAGAGTACTCGCATGATGCCGGTGTGGTAGCGGAGGAAGTGGATGACGATGATGATGAGAAGGAGGAGGAGAGTGAAGAGTACTCACATGGTGACGTTGTAGTAGCGGAGGAAGAGGATGACGATGATGATGAGAAGGAAGATGAAGAGTACTCACATGAAGACGGTGCAGTAGCCGAGGAAGACGATGAGGAGGAGGAAGAGTACTCACGAGATGACGGTGTGGTAGCGGAGGAAGAGGAGGAGGAGGAGATGATGACGGTGTAGTAACGGAGGATGACGATGATGAGAAGGAGGAGGAGGGTGAAGAGTACTCAAATGATGACGGTGTAGTAGCGGAGGATGATGAGGAGGAGAAGGAGATGATGACGGTGTAGTAACGGAGGATGACGATGATGAGAAGGAGGAGGAGGGTGAAGAGTACTCACATAATGACGTTGTAGTAGCGGAGGGAGGGGATGACGATGATGATAAGGAGGAGGGTGAAGAGTACTCACATGATGACGGTGTAGTAGCGGAGGAAGAGGATGAAGCTGTCGGTGGCGGCCACGCTGGGGCTGAGGCCGAAGAACATGGGCACCTGCAGCAGCAGCAGCGAGAGGTCGGAGATGGCCAGCGCCGTCAGGAAGCAGTTGGTGGGCGAGGCCATCTCCTTGCGGGTCAGCACGACGAGGCTGAGCAGGTTGCCCAGCAACCCGAATGTCACCACCACGGGTACCAGCACCCGGTCACACACGAACTGCGTGTGCAGGAGGTAGTCGGGTGGGGCGGGGCGGCCGCCGGAGGGGAGCGCGGCCGCGGCTGCTGCTGCCGTGGTGGTGGTAGTGGTGGCGGACGGGGCGAGGGTCACGTCGGCGTCCCCCGAGAGGAGGGAGGTGGTCAGCGTGGTGGTCAGGGTGTGGAGGAGAGCGGTAGTCGCCATGGTGACCGGCACGGGCAGGAACCGTGGCGTGGTCAGTCCCAGTCACGACGTTGTTCAGTCTCTAGAGCCTGGTCGGTGTCTGTTGTCGTCACGGACCTCTTGAGGGAGTGTGGCTGTCAGCGCTTCATTGGTCACACAGTGACAAACCTCCTGACTCAAAGTGGCTAGATCACTACGGACTTCTTCTTCTTCTTCTTTTTTCTTCTTTTTATTAAAACCAAATTACCACTGACAGTTCGTGGGTGGAAATTTCCAAGGTCTTGTGGGTAAAAGGATTGTTTTCTCTCTGACAGCCCAGTTAATGCCGGGTGGAAGTTTCCAAGGTCTTGTAGGTAAAACGGATTATTTTCGGTCTGACAGCCCAGTTAATGGGTTGAGGTTTCCAGTGTCTTGTGAGTAAAACGTACTGTTTTCACTCTGACAACGGGCAGGCGTGGCGGGCGAAGTGATTGGTGATCCTGGGCTATTTTCCCCTTCTCTTTCAAAAGATCTTGGGCTGTTTACGTCACAGTTCACAGGTCGGAAGTTGCCGGGCCTTATGCCGGGGTAAAACGTGGTTCGCATTGACAGCCAGAGAACGGGGCCATATCCGGTGTGTTCGACTAGTTCGTGCTCCTGACCGACTTCACCTACTTCCTCACTGCTGGCGCGTTCTTTTGTCTTTTAGCCGGAAACGCTGTCTTTTTCCTGGAGGAAGACTCAGAGACTGAGCGGGAAGATTGAAGAGGAGATAGTATTCTTGCTTCGAAGGCGAGTTTGCGGTATCATCGTCCGATCTCGGCACAAGCAGCGTGGCTGTTGGGAGGTTAAGTCACATTGAGAGTTACACGGTGTACCAATGTGGAAAACACATGTCGCCCCTCAGTCACGACAGTTCAGCGAAACAGAAGCGAAGCGCGGAGTGAGTAGGTTGTGATGGATGTGTTCGGTCACTTTGTGTTTTGCTCAGTGAGAGAAAGAGGCAAAGGTGAACGTAGCGTGAAGGAAGCGAGAAACCACTGAGGGAATGGTAGCATGCCGCTGCTGTTATAAAGGGGGCGGGAAGTAAGGGGCGGCGCTCTCGTGGCGGCGTCTGCCACTCAACACTCATTACCTCTCTTTACTCCCCTTTCCTCCCCCTCCCCCGCTCCCTCCACCTTCCTCCTTCTCCTCCTCCTCCACCATCTTTTTCAGTCTCACTCCACCTCCACCTCCCTGCCGGCTTCGCTTTTTACATTTTTAATTTTTTTGATTATTATTTATTTTTACCCAGCCTCTCACACTATAGCCCGTAATGTAATTTGTTACGAAACAAATGGTGGCGCCATGACTCTCTGTCTCTGTCTCTCTCGCTTGCTCACACACACACACACACACACACACACACACACACACACACACACACACACACACACACACACACACACACACACACACACACTCCTCTCCAGCCCCCCTCTATGTCTTAAAAAACAACTTCATCGGAACAATTAGATTGCATCTTGTATGCACTATGTTTCGTCTTTCCGCTGAAGTAGCTCAGCGTGAAGTGCGGGCGTGGTTGTGTTCAGGTTATTGGAGTGCAACCTTTAGCTTAGAGAGTGAGACCTTAATCACCAGGTTGATCACTTGAGTCAAGAGCACACTGTTTTAAATGGAGTTTGGTACCTTGGCCTTGTCATAGAAGTGTGGGTTGTGAAAACAAAAACTGTCGTACACTGTTCTTGCATGGTCAGGTTGCTGTTTTTCGTACACATGCATCGTGAATCCTTGCTGAGCTATTAAAGATCTAACCTTCTCAGAACATGGTTTGTGTCCAACAGTAGAACAAGAGATCGAAGTAAAACTGAAACTGAAGGAGTGTTGTTTGAAAATGCTCCCTGGATTTGACATTCATTTTCTAGTCTGAGTTTGGGGAGTAGCGTTGAGGCGTAGTGGCTTCGCACAAGGACGTGTCACATCTCTCACGTGTTGCACGTACCGCATCTTTGATTGGGGAAAATGGTGCGTGCTCGGGCCGTCCGAGGAATAAGACCAAAGAGGTCACACTGTCCGTTAGGCCAGGTGTAACAGTCGACCGGGTCTTCTACAAAGAGGTCACACACTGTCCGTCAGGCCATTTGTAACAGTCGACCGGGTCTTCTACAAAGAGGTCACACACTGTCCGTCAGGCCATTTGTAACAGTCGACCGGGTCTTCTACAAAGAGGTCACACACTGTCCGTCAGGCCATTTGTAACAGTCGACCGGGTCTTCTACAAAGAGGTCACACTGTCCGTTAGGCCATTTGTAACAGTCGACCGGGTCTTTAGGCCATTTGTAACAGTCGACCGGGTCTTTAGGCCATTTGTAACAGTCGACCGGGTCTTTAGGCCATTTGTAACAGTCGACCGGGTCTTTAGGCCATTTGTAACAGTCGACCGGGTCTTTAGGCCATTTGTAACAGTCGACCGGGTCTTCTACATCGAGTCTAACTAACGAAAGTAAAAGCAAGTAGAGTTCTAAAATGAAAATTGTCTAAATTGGCCTGGCGGTAAAGGTTTAGGTTGGTAAGCAGAAGGACCTCGGTTCGATTCCGCTTCGGCTCTAACGTTGTGGTCTTGTGACTCGGACTTTGTGACTTCGCCGCCCCGCAGTTAAGGAAACCTCCAAATGGCTCTCATCGGTGCCTGTTTCAATGCAGGAGTCGTTCTGGTGGTGAACAGAAAATGTAGCGTTAGGTACAGTCTCCCTCTTCCCCCACCTCCAGGAATCTCGGTCCCCGCCAGTACCTCTTCGTCGGCGTTAAACACGTTTAACCAACCGACCGAGAGTATCCGTCTGCACACTCCTGACGGCGTTTACTACAGTGGAGTTCCGCTAACCGTCACTACCAAAAGAGGATTGTAAACTGAGATCTAATCAACCGAGTAGTTTAAAGCAAAACTGGCCGCTCGATTTTGAGTGTTTATTTTGATCTTCGCCGCCTTTTAGACAAATTTGTTTTTGCACAAAGCAAGGTTTATAAAGGACAAGGCCATTATCCTCGAATGCAAGTTTTCACTTTTTCTTTTAAGTGTTGAGAAAGATCGGTTTGTTGGACAGAACGAGTGTTCATGAGGCTTATTCCTTTCTCAGTTCACGTCTAGCACTCATTTCGGGCGGTGCTGAAAAGTGTTCAAGTCTGCTGTGCTGCATAATTGATTGTGTGTGTAAATTGGGAACAGCGAAGGCAGTTACAGTCGCTACAACCTGCATCAGAAAGAACGCCCGGCGGCAGCAGTAGTCTAATCGCCAGTTAAAAGGGTGTTGATGTTCTGTGTCAGGGAGTCCTGTTTCGTCGTAAATTAACGGTTTCGTGCACGAAACATGTGCTTCTTGTTTTGAACTGCTCGGAATCCTGTAGCATATTTCCCGCTTGTTACTACAGCGTTTTTCACCCGTATTTCCGCTTGCTTTACAGTCTGAGTCATCCGCTTGCTTTACAGTCTGAGTCATTGGGTGGGCGGGGGGTGGAGGGGGTTGGGGGGGGGTCATCCCGGGGCAGTTTAGCCGGTAGTGTACGGAGCTCCGCTGAACTAAGCATTCCGCTTTGCGACCCTAGCTAGCCGTTTGCCCGTGTACCGACACTATCGGCCCGTGTACCGACACTATCGGCCCGTGTACCGACACTGTGGGCCCGTGTACCGACACGTGGGCCCGTGTACCGACATGTGGGCCCGTGTACCAACACAGTCAGCCCTGTACCAACACTGTGGGCCTGTGTACCAACACTATGGGCCTGTGTACCAACACTATGGGCCTTTGTACCAACACTGTGGGCCCGTGTACCAACACTAGCGGCCTGTGTACCAACACTATCGGCCCGTGTATCAACACTATCGGCCCGTGTACCAACACTATCGGCCTGTGTACCAACACTATGGGCCCGTGTAAAAACACTATCGGCCCGTGTACCAACACTATCGGCCCGTGTACCAACACCATCGAAGCGTGTACCAACACTGTGGGCCCGTGTACCGTCATTGTCAGCCCGTGTACCAACACTGTGGGCCCGTGTACTAACACAGTCGGCCCGTGTACCAACACTGTGGGCCTGTATACCAACACTGTGGGCCTGTGTACCAACGCTATCGGCCCGTGTATCAACACTGACGGCCCGTGTACCACGTGTACCAACACTGTCGGCATGTATACCAACACAGTCAGCCCTTTTGCCAGCACTATCGGCCCGTGTACCAACACTCGTCCTGTGTACCAACATTACTGGCACTTGTACCAATAATATTGGTGACTGTCAGGAGAAGAACTTCAGGGGTTTTGTAGAGAAGTTTATTTGGGATCAGATCAAGCACGGAAGTGTTGGGAACGTTTTGACGGATAATCTTTTTAACAAACTGTATAAGGGAGAGAAACGGGGTGCCAGAGAATGTGAGCTGACAGTCGTTATTCTCCTGTGCCACGCGCGAAAGATTGGGAAAGATCATGGAAGATTTGACAGTGGTCCACACGTTGACCGAAAAGAGGGGAACACTTAGCACAACAACAGGAAGTATGTTCAAGTGAGTTACGGGTTTGTGCAGGAAAGTTCCTGTATATCCTTGATCATTTTGAGGCAGCATCGTGGAAGACTTAAAGGAGCTATCCTTCGCAGGCTAATTTTCTCGTGTGCTTGGAGCAGGTTAAAAGAACATGGTCCGCAGTGAAGGTTTCGCGACTGAAAGTGCCGTTGATTTTATATCGATTTTATAAGGTGACCTTTTTGGGTACCATCACTAACACTTGTTTCATGAGCTCATTACCGCGTTGTGTGCTCTTTTCCCCCCGAGCTTCATTTTGACGTCACCAACATGTTTCTGGCGTCACGGATAGAACACCAGGAAGCTGTACTGTGCGTACAGTTCACGGAAAAATGCAATTAGATTGCAGTCATTTTTGTCACCGATTGTTTTTATCTCTGTGGAGTGAACTTTTGATGACGTTTGTGGCGTTCTACAAACAAATGTCAGTCCAGGAGAAAGGGTATGGTTTATTGAGGTTTACCAGTCCATTTTTATCTCATACTGATTGCTGTTTGTTGTTGTTGTTGTTGTTGTAAAATTAGCCAGTTGATGATA
>OY757542.1:31468965-31476465 GCA_963584105.1 Alviniconcha strummeri
CTGTGGATCTCAGCGGGGTCGGGGCTGTATCGGGAGAGTGCGGCAACGCTATTGTCTGCCACTCGCTTTCGGGGGCCGTGTTTACGCCGCTCTGTCCGATTGGGGAGCTGATCAAAAGGTGTGGGAGAGCGGGGAGGGGGTTGAAATGGGGTCGCAGTGAAGACGGTCTTTGTGCTTTCTGATTCCGGCTCCGGGCCGCAGGTGCCTCCGTGATGTCAGTGTATTTTATAGCCAGTCTCGGCGCATCTTGCCGTCGTTGTGGCGTCGGCGTCGGCGTCGCCTGCAGTACCAGTCGACTTCTTTCTTCTTCTTCTTCTTCTTTTTTTTCCAAGCACATCATTGTGGGGCGTTTATTCAAAAACAAGCACATCATTGTGGGGCTTTTATTCAAAAACTTTCATCCATCATTACAATATTCATCTCGTTCACTCATTCACGCATTTTTATTTTATTTATTTTTTTATAAAAAATATATATATTAAATTAAAAAAAAAAAAGGCTAAACGAATCGACTTCTTGTTCTCAGGCTGGCGGCAGTTAAATCATGTCACGTCAGAGCGGACGCAGTTTAGCTGTTTGGATAACACCGAGTGTGGCAGTGTGCCAGGAAGTATTTCTCAAGTCCACTTTGCTGCCCTCCCCACCTCCCCTTGTCAGTCAGTTCCCTTGCCTCTCGCTGGAATCTAACAGTGTTGCAAAATACGGCAATAACTTGAAACTGGCATTAAAGTAAACACGGTGCTTAACGTCCACAGAAACCGTAAGGCTTATTAGGGACGGGGAGAAGGGGGGGAAGGGGGTATGGAAGTGGGGGAAGAGGGAGATTATATACCTGTCGCTACACTGTCACCACCAGAATGATTCCTGCATTAATATGGGCAGCGATGAGAGCCATTTTAATGTTTCAGTAGGAAGTGATGGACAAAGTCACCAGACAGTGTCAACAAACCACAACCTTTTTGAAGAGAAAGGAGAGCCGAAGCGGTATCGAACCGAGGTCCTTCCGCTTACCAGCCTAACGCCTTACCGCTAGGCCAAGCCGGCTCACTGAAACTGGCATGGTGTATACCGTTGGTTTTGTTTAGTCTTCAGCGGGCTGTTTGGGGGTATTCTCTGCAGTTATAACTGCCCTTCTGCCGCGCCACAATTTCGAACTGGATCAGAATCGCGCGAGAAGGTGCGAGAGCCAGTCAGAACGCCTAGTTTTTGATTGTCCGTGTCAGTTGGATGTCCTGGCGCACATTGATAAGCCTTGTTTAATGCCGAGCTGTCTCCAGAGATGTACTGGCGGGGACCGAGGTTCCGGGTGGCTGGGGGTGGGGCGGGGGTGGGGGTGGGGGTGGGGTTAAACATAAAGCTACACCGTCACCCTCAGAATGCTTTCTGCCTTACGATTGGCAGCGATGAAAACCATTTTAATGTGCCGTTAATTGTGAGGGGCAGAGTCACAAGAAACTGTCCATAAATAAATCACAACCTAGAGAAAGGAGAGGAGAGGCTGGATATGGAACCCACCTCGTCCGCTTACCAGTCTTATGCCTTACCGCTGGGCCAAACCGGCTGGCATTTATGGAGATGAGTGTGAACGGGTGTTGATGTGGTGTTCGTGCTGATCTGATAATTAAAGACGGTGTGTTCTCGACCGCACCGTCAGCGCCATTCACAACTTCCAAACTTCGCGTCAGCCACGTCACTGGGTGATTTTGTAGCCGAACCTTGGTGACTGACTTTCATGCCATCCATTTTCAGCCGTGGTCAGTCACCATGGTGACTGTGTGCGTGTGCACACTGTGTGTGTGTGTGTGTGTGTTTGCGCGTGCGTGTGTGTGTGTGTCCGCGCATGCGCGTACGTGCGTGCGTGCGTGTGTGTGTGCGTGTGTGTATGTGTGTTTCCGCACATGCACGTGCGTGTGTGTGTGTCCGCGCATGCGCGTGCGTGCGTGCGTGCGTGCGTGCGTGCGTGCGTGCGTGCGTGCGTGCGTGCGTGCGTGCGTGCGTGCGTGCGTGCGTGCGTGCGTGCGTGCGTGCGTGCGTGTGTGTGTGTGTGTGTGTGTGCATGTGTGTGTGTGTGTGCATGCGAGAGACACGCTGGCGTGTGCGGATCTTTGTGTCAGCGACGGTGAGCTTTGTCCGATGCAGAAACCGCCAGGCTGGCGTTGTACAGCACAGCGCGGTCCTCTGATCTGTCCGCCCTCGGACAGCTGGCTCTGGCGGAAGGCTTAGATCGCTGCAGAACGAGGGAAGAACATCTCCGGAACGCCACGCTCGCCGCTCCGCCGGCGTCCTGACCGACTGTGTTGCATGCAGGCGTTGCCGAGGGGAATGCCGTCGTGCACGCTTCAGTGAGCAACTCTGGCACTTTGCGCTGCACGCTGAAGTCGGGTGGAATTGCTGGGAACCGGGTTGCCTCTCGCGGATGAAGTTGTTGCATGCCCCTGTTTATTTTTCGTGGGCTGTTTGCCAGAGGCACGTCATTTCAGACATTGTCGTTTTCAAACGGACCGGGTCAAAAGAGACTTAATAACCAGCGAAACAGCCGCTTGGCCCGGCTCTGCCCCGGCGCTGAAGCTATTCTCGTTGACGTGGGGTGTTGACGCAGAGGCAGAATCCACAGAACTGAAAAGAAAAAAGAAAAGAAACAAGGCTGCACAGTTTTTATGATGTTTGTGCGGCACCAGCTGAGTAAGGAACGTGGAAGGGAGGGGAGGGGTGGCGAGCGTGGGTGGGGTGGGGGGAGGGGCGAGTAGATACAGAGAGAAGTTCCACCGATATTTGAACCCGCGGTCGTTGGCGTGAGAGTTGGGGGCGGGGATAGCTCAGTGGTTAGAGCACCGGACTCGTGATTGAAAGGTCGCGGGTTCGAATCCCTGCTGGAACGGCGGGAGAATTTTCTTCTCCAGGGTCGACTTTCTGTGTTGAGTCTTATTTCGGTATCCGTTCCATCCCCGTGTTACCACAGTAGCACGTAAAAAATCCCGGTCATTCTGCCAAAAGTGCAGGTGGCAGGTTACAGCTAAACACGCATACACCTTACGTATGTGGATTTTATTGAACCGTGCTTCGGCATTGGTCACAACTTGTCCCTAATATGTCAAATGACATCTGAGGACATTAAGCATCAACTCATCAGCGTGAGAGTCCGGAATGCTAACCGTTTAGTATTAGACCAGGCAGCTACCTGGGAAACGGGGCCGTAGTGAAGTTTGTATGCCGCAGTGAAGTTCGTTTGCCGCAGTGAATTTGTTTGCCCGCAGTGAAGTTTGTTTGCCGCAGTGAATTTGTATGCCCGCAGTGAAGTTTGTATGCCCGCAAAGTTTGTATGCCCGCAGTGAAGTTTGTATGCCCGCAGTGAAGTTTGTTTGCCGCAGTGAATTTGTATGCCCGCAGTGAAGTTTGTATGCCCGCAGTGAAGTTTGTATGCCCGCAGTGAATTTGTATGCCCGCAGTGAAGTTTGTTTGCCGCAGTGAATTTGTATGCCCGCAGTGAAGTTTGTATGCCCGCAGTGAAGTTTGTATGCCAGCAGTGAAGTTTGTATGCCCGCAGTGAAGTTGAAGTTTGTATGCCGCAGTGAAGTTTGTGTCACTGGATCGCCTTGCCTTTGCTTCACACAGCGACTCGTTCGCTTAGACAAATGAGGGGTTTAGCTTAAGTCCTGCAAGTACATAGGGCCCTCGTGTCGTCCCATGGAATCTTCCCACATTTGTGTGTGTGTGTTTGTGTGTGAGTGTGTGTGTGTGTGTGTGTGTGTGTGTGTGTGTGTGTGTGTGTGTGTGTGTGTGTGTGTGTGTGTGTGTGTATTTTGTTTTTTGCCAAGCACATCATTGTGGGGCTTTTAATCAGAACAGCATGCATCCATCCATTACAATACTCTTCATTCACTCGCTCAGACTGCTTTACCTAACAGTTGCATTTAAGCATGGTTGTTTCGTGTCTTTATTATACACATACACATTATGATTAGCACATCTTAATTATTGTGTTTATGGGTGTGATCTTCACATATGTCGGAAATATAAAGATTGCAATCACTGCAATATTCACCTGCGTGAATTTGTGTGTCGTCACGCAGAGTTCCATCTCAATAGTTACAGCGGGCTAGCGAGTCCAGCGCCCAGTCTGTGACGTTGACACAGACAGACACATAGACACACAGACACGCAGACAGACAGACAGACACGCAGACAGACACGCAGGCACAGAGACAGGCAGACAGACACACAGACAGACACACGCAGACAGACACACAGACACACGCAGACAGACACACAGACAAACAGAGACAGGCAGACAGACACACAGACAGACAGGCGAAAAATCTTCTTTATTTAGAAGATAATAGCAGTGACTACTTACTTGCGCTTTCCCCTCGTATGAAGGCAAAGCACTGGCACTATGAATGATTTTAAATCTAGAACCAAAGCAGAAATACATTGTTATCAGTAAAAAGCATCAAGCGTCCGTGTGACTTAAAAAGCGTCAAATGTCCATGTTTCTGAGTGTCCGGGCATTGTCCAGAAAAGAATTATCTTCTGAACCGCTAAACCTTTTGTAACCAAACTTGTTTTGTGGTTGGAAAACATACCCCCCCATCCCCCATCCCCCTGGCCAAAACTGACTGCTTGACCTTTGGCAGTGGCTGCCCCCCCCCCCTCCCACACACACACACACCTCCCTTCACCCTTTCCGGACTGGCAGCAGTATTTAATCGTGATGGCACTGGCTGGGGCGCTGGCCATGACTGCCTCCATTTATCATGGTACCAGAATGGCAAGCAGACACCACCCATACTTACAGTGGCCAGACTCGGGTGGTTGAGGTGGGGGCCAGGTGTATGGCTTGCTGTGGCACCGCTAAGTGGGGCTGTGTGCTGGAACCGCGCGTGGAGTGGAAACACTTTATCTTGACGTCAACTTGGGCAAATAGCTATGGGTCAGAGTTCACCTGAGTTCATTATTTTCTGATTGTGTATGTTTGTCTGTGGGGAAGAGTTTGGCTGGGTCCAACTTCTCGTTTGTCTATGGGGCAGAGTTTGGCTGGGTCCATATTCTCGTTTGTCTGTGGGGCGGAGATCCATCTTATCGTTTGTCTATGGGGCAGAGTTTGGCTGGGTCCATATTCTCGTTTGTCTGTGGGGTGGAGATCCATTTTATCGTTTGTCTGTGGGGCGGAGATCCATCTTATCGTTTGTCTATGGGGCGGAGATCCATCTTATTGTTTGTGGGGCGGAGATCCATCTTATCGTTTGTCTGTGGGGTGGAGATCCATTTTATCGTTTGTCTTTGGGGCGGAGATCCATCTTATCGTTTGTCTGTGGGGCGGAGATCCATCTTATCGTTTGTCTATGGGGCAGAATCATCAAACAATGGGAGTTGATTAGCGCTGGAAAAACGTCTCACAAACACGACAACAAACACAACCAGAAAGACCTGAGTTGCTTACGGTAACTGTCACCTGGCATGCGAGTAAATACAAGGTTCATAAACTCCATCGAACATACACTATGATCCTCAGAGTTTGGCTGGATCCGTCTTCTCGTTTGTCCATGTGGCCGGAGCGCAGTTTGGCCCGGTCCATCTCGGCGGTCCGTTGGTCCCTTGGCCGGAGCGCAGTTTGGCTGGTCCATTTCTGTGGAGTGTATCAGCTGTCCAGACGCGCGTTCTCATCTTCATTCCCAAGTGTCACGGCTGTACTCTCGCACATTCTGCCCTGTCTTGCGCTGTCGTTGTCGTCTTCTCCCTGTTCGCCACTGCCAGACTCTGCCATTCTTGCTATTCTTTTGGCTCTCAGACATGGTTACCATTCTCAGGAAACGTCTTACCCTAATCTTGTCTGATTCCCTTTGATCACTTCAAGCTATAGCTAAAATGAAGTATGACCACCCAATCCTTGTTAAGACTGTAGAACTGCATTTGGAATTAACGTGACCACCCAATCCTTGTCAAGCCTACAGAACTGCATTTGGAGTTAACCAGAGACGGGAAGGAGATTGTTATTATCTGGATCCCCGGCCATGTGGGCATTAGATGAAATTCGGCTGCAGATTATGTTGCTAAGGATACCCTCGATGTCGATAGCCGATCTGGAAACGGATGAAGAAACGAAAATGATTTATACTAGTTTTTAATCCCGAAGTTCGTTTTCAGTCAATTCAGTCTTTCGGGCCAGTATTGATGATGGCCAGACCATTGTTGTCTGACGCACGCGTTTCCGGGCCAGTACTGATGATGGCCAGACCATTGTTGTCTGACGCACGATGATGGCCAGACCATTGTTGTCTGACGCACGATGATGGCCAGACCATTGTTGTCTGACGCACGCGTTTCCGGGCCAGTGCTGATGATGGCCAGACCATTGTTGTCTGACGCACGCGTTTCCGGGCCAGTACTGATGATGGTCAGATCATTGTTGTCTGATGCACGCGTTTTCGGGCCAGTACTGATGATGGTCAGATCATTGTTGTCTGACGCACGCGTTTCCGGGCCAGTACTGATGATGGTCATATCATTGTTGTCTGACGCACGCGTTTCCGGGCCAGTACTGATGATGGTCAGATCATTATCCGAAGCACGCGTCTCAGTGTTGGCGGCATCCACCCGAACCTGAACAGCACAGGGGTAATACTGAAGGGACTGAGTCTTCGAAAATTGTGTCTGATGTTTGTGTCTGTATGTTTTATGTTTGCGAAGTGATTGGTTTTGTAGTGTGTGTGTGTGTGTGTGTGTGTGTGTGTGTGTGTGTGTGTGTGTGTGTGTGTGTGTGTGTGTGTGTGTGTGAGAGAGAGAGAGAGAGAGAGAGAGAGAGAGAGAGAGAGAGAGAGAGAGAAGAGTTTATAAATGTGTCTTTGCTTATGACCTGAGTTTGACTGTCCTAAGGTGACCCTGTGTGGTTGACAGGACATTAAAATCCAATTACTACTGCTACATGTCTGCACTCCGTCTCGTACACTACGCTCTTCTTCTGACACCCGCATGCTGGAAATCCAACAATACAAACGCAAGACTCATGGCTTTCGCACCTTCTCTTGCTTTGGACCCCACATTTGGAATTCACTCCCACAAGACCTTAGACACTGCTCAACCCTGTCATCTTTTAAAGCCAAAGTTCTCACAGTATTTCCATCCTAACTAATATCAGTACCCAGTTTCTGCTACACTGTGTGTGTGTGTGTGTGTGTGTGTGTGTGTGTGTGTGTGTGTGTGTGTGTGTGTGTGTGTGTGTGTGTGTGTGTGTGTGTGTGTAGTGCGTTTTTGTTGTTGTTGTTTGTGTGTGTTTTTGTTGTTGTTTTTGTATAATATTTTATGTAAATTGTTTTGGTAGAACTATGCTCTACATGTGTATAGAATATCATATTTAGGTTAATATGTATCATGTGAGCGCTCAGGGCGTTGATGAGCGCATGATAAATGTACATTATTATTATTATTTACTACTGCTACTCGGCTTCACGTCCCGCACACCACTGAGCCATTGTTACTTTCTCCTGCAGTACCGCGGTCCAC
>OY757542.1:31485541-31500541 GCA_963584105.1 Alviniconcha strummeri
AGGCAGCCAGCAAAGTGGCGGAGAAAGATGTGCCTGTGCATGTTTGGGGCTAGGTCACATCAGAAGCATGAACAATGTGTTTTGGGCCATAAAAATGATTGAGCAGTTATCTTTTTCACTACCTTTATTAAATTTCGGGCCAGTTGTAAGACATTGTTGCCACATCTGGCCTGAGTTAAGACCCTGTCGTTACATCTGGCCTGTGTTAAGACCTGGTTTTTCTGTCATGCCTGTGTTCTGGACTGTGTTCTGTGTTAAGACCCTGTTGTCACGTCTAGTCTGTGTTAAGACCCTGTCATCATGTCTGGCCTGTGTTCTGTGTTAAGACCCTGTCATCATGTCTGGCCTGTGTTCTGTGTTAAGACCCTGTCATCATGTCTGGCCTGTGTTCTGTGTTAAGACCCTGTCATCATGACTGGCCTGTGTTCTGTGTTAAGACCTTATCATTGGCCTGTGTTAAGACCCTGTCATCACGTCTGGCATGTGTTAAGACCTTGATGTCACATCTGGCCTGGGTTAAGACCCTGTTGTCACATCTGGCCTGCGTTAAGACCCTGGTGTCATGTCTGGCCTGTGTTAAGACCCTGTTGTCTCATCTGGCCTGCGTTAAGACCCTGGTGTCATGTCTGGCCTGTGTTAAGATCCTGATATCACATGTGGCCTGCGTTAAGACCCTGGTGTCATGTCTGGCCTGTGTTAAGACCCTGTTGTCTCATCTGGCCTGCGTTAAGACCCTGTTGTCATGTCTGGCCTGTGTTAAGATCCTGATATTACATCTGGCCTGTGTTTAGACCCTGGTGTCATGTCTGTCCTACATTCTGTGTGCAGACAAGTAGAGGAGCGACTGAGGCGTGACCACAAAGTGGAACTTGAGAACATGGCTGCTGACCAGGCTCGCGAAAGCCAGGAGATGGTCGCTCAGTTCAGTGCTGCCCAGGAAATGCTCAAAGACAAGATCTCCGAACTGCAGATAATGTGAGTGCTTGCCTCTTTCTTGGTGGTGATGTGGGTGTGGGTGTTGTTGGTGTGGGTGTGGGTGTCATTGCTGTGGGTGGGTGTGGCTGTGCAGGCTGGCTATGACTGTGCAGGCTGGCTAAGTGTGTGTTTGATAGTGCAGGCTGGCTAAGTCTGTGTATGACTGAGCAGGCTGGCAAAGTGTGCATATGACTGCAGGCTGGCTAAGTATGTGTATGACTGTGCAGGCTGGCTATGTGTGTGTATGAGTGTGCAGGCTGGCTATGACTGTGCAGGCTGGCTGTGACTGTGCAGGCTGGCTGCATGTGTGTATGACTGTGCAGGCTGGCTATGACTGTGCAGGCTGGCTATGACTTTGCAGGCTGGCTATGACTGTGCAGGCTGGCTGTGACTTTGCAGGCTGGCTAAGTGTGTGTATGACTGTGCAGGCTGGCTAAGTGTGTGGACGACTGCAGGCTGGCTATGTGTGTGTATGACTGTGCAGGCTGGCTAAGTGTGTGGATGACTGTGCAGGCTGGCTAAGTGTGTGGACAACTGCAGGCTGGCTAAGTGTGTGGATGACTGTGCAGGCTGGCTAAGTGTGTGGATGACTGCAGGCTGGCTAAGTGTGTGGATGACTGTGCAGGCTGGCTAAGTGTGTGGATGACTGTGCAGGCTGGCAGAGGCAGAAGAGCGGTACAACCAGCGGGATTCGCGCCCTGAAGACCTTGAGCTGATCCAGCAGCTGAGAGAGGAGGTGCAGGAGAGGGAGATGAGAGTCAAACAGCTCATTGTGAGTACCCCCCCCCCCCCTGGGAGATGAGAGTCAAACAGCTCATTGTGAGTACCTCCCCCCCCCTGGGAGATGAGAGTCAAACAGCTCATTGTGAGTACCCCCCTGAGGGAGATGAGAGTCAAACAGCTTATTGTGAGTAACCCCCCCCAAGGGAGGTGAGAGTCAAACAGCTCATTGTGAGTACCCCCCTGAGGGAGAGGAGAGTCAAACAGCTCATTGTCAGTACCCCCCCTGAGGGAGATGAGAGTCAAACAGTTCATTGTCAGTACCCCCCTGAGGGAGATGAGAGTCAAACAGCTCATTGTCAGTACCCCCCCTGAGGGAGGTGAGAGTCAAACAGCTTATTGTCAGTAACCCCCCCCCCCCCCCCCCCCCAGGGAGGTGAGAGTCAAACAGTTCATTGTCAGTACCCCCCTGAGGGAGATGAGAGTCAAACAGCTCATTGAGCACCCTTTCTCAAATGAGCCCAGACTAGCTATCGAAACAGTGAACAATTGAAACTAGGCTGTTCCTGGTGCCTCCACCCGGCAGACTCAGTGTGAAGGCATCAGGGTATTTTAAAGCAACAGCCTCATTTAAAAGGATATAAAAATTGGTTTCTTTGATGCAGTGGCATTGCCTGAGTTGTGTCCCATTGAAATAGTCATTGCCATTGGTTCATGAGTGATGATGCCTGTGTTGTCCAGGCCATTTAGATGTCATTACCCCTGACTCATGAGTAATGATGCCTGTGTTGTGTGCAGGACGAGAAGAGGTTCTATCAGCTGGAACTGGTCAACAGAGAAACCAACTTCAACAAGGTCTTCAACACAACCCCCAATGTGGGCGTCCTCAACCCTCTCAGTGTGAAGGTAAGACATACCTGTCAACCCATACAGTTTACCAGTGTAAAATAGTTCTTTTCTTTCATTATTTTGGGGAGATATGGCCATACTGGAGGTTGACTTGGCGTAAAACACCAACTTACTTGGGGCCAGATTGAAAAGTGGATACAGGAAAACACAATTTTCATGAGATTTTGTTGTTGTTTTAAACTGAGAAAAAAGACTGAAAAACTGTTGAACGGGCAGCCAGCACTCGCCATCGCCAAATGCACACTGACTGGCCTTGTACAATAGACTTAGAAATCTTGTTGGAAGTGAGATTTGAAGTCATGCATATGTATTTAGCACAACATTGCTTCTTCCTTCCACTGCCACACATGCCGGTGGAATTTAAAATGCTGCTGCCACCAGCGAAAAAACGAAAGACCCTGGCCTACATAAGGGAAATACAGGTTCACAAACACCGGACTAAGGTTTACTCCCAAAAGGGTTGACATGCAGCTATGGTAAGATCTGTTCCACATTACCATCGTGCTTGTCAGATTGTCGTCTGTCCCTGGGGGCCAGACGAGTCACTCTGTGAAGATGCAGCAAAGCAAGCTTCAAATGTTTGATTGGCCCTGGTATGGTAAAATTGTGTTCCTGTCGCCGGTGATGTGATATGAATGTTTGGGACTCCCAGATTAAGAGTAGCTGTGAGGAGAGTCCAAATCCACTTTTGTGTGTGTGTGTGTGTGTGCAGAAGAAGAAAGGGGACAAAGGGGCCCCCACCAAGCACCTCAGCGCCCCCTCCCTGGGGGCGGGAGCCATAGGCGGTCAGCAGAGACTGGAACCCCTGCCCAACTCCCCGCTTCACGACAGCGCCCTCAACCCCACCAAGCCCCTCCCTCAGCCAGGGGGCTTCTCCAAGAAATTTGTCAAATAGCCATAGCCGCCTGTGTGCTTCTGAGTGTGTGTGGATGTGTGTGACTGGCTTGTGTGTGCTACTGGCATGTGTGCGACTGGCTTGTGCGTGCGACTGGCTAGTATGTGTGACTGTCTTGTATGTGTGACTGGCTTGTGTGCGACTGGCTTGTGTGTGTGTGACTGGCTTGTGCGTGTGACTGGCTTGTGTGTGTGACTGGCGTGTGTGCGGCTGGCTTATGTGTGTGACTGGCTTGTGCATATGACTGGCTTGTGTGTGCGACTGGCTTGTGTGCGGGTGTTGTGATGGATGTGTGCATGTCGCTGTGGGGAGTGTGCATGCATGCATTGGTAGAGAGTATGGCAACCTGTGTCAGTGACAGGAGATATTTGCTAGGGCTGATACGATGAAAGACTAGCGTTTAATCGAATAGCAGGTTGCTAGGGCTGATACGATGAAAGACTAGCGTTTGATCGAATAGCAGGTTGCTAGGGCTGATACGATGAAAGACTAGCGTTTGATCGAATAGCAGGTTGCTAGGGCTGATACGATGAAAGACTAGCGTTTAATCGAATAGCAGGTTGCTAGGGCTGATACGACGAAAGACTAGCGTTTAATCGAATAGCAGGTTGCTAGGGCTGATACGATGAAAGACTAGCGTTTAATCGAATAGCAGGTTGCTAGGGCTGATCCGATGAAAGACTAGCGTTTGATCGAATAGCAGGTTGCTAGGGCTGATACGATGAAAGACTAGCGTTTGGTTGAATAGCAGGTTGCTAGGGCTGATACAATGAAAGACTAGCGTTTGATCAAATAGCAAGTTGCTAGGGCTGATACAGTGAAAGACTAGCATTTGATCTAATAGCATGTTGCTACACTAGGTCTGTCCTGCGTGTTTCTCTGCCTTGTGGTGTGTCTGGGATGTGTCATGCTGCCCTGAAGACTCCATTGCCTCCTAACTGGAGGCTTTTGTGCTGCTGAAATTTCTTGAACACTGAACTCTGGTGCATTGCAAATGTCACTTGGGATTTTCCATCAAGATGACAGCAAACAACAAACTTGACAAAGTTGCACATGACTCTGGACTTTCGCCAAGATTGTTTCAATGGAGTTTATTTGTTTTTCAAAGTGTGACCCATGCTGACAGGTGAGTGAGTCAACTGAATCAGTATTTGAAACAGTAAGTTAATTAACATTGCTGAATATGATTACCTAAACAATGATGAGAACTACCATGAGTAATAATCAGCATTAACCAAGTGTGTAATTCCATGTGTCGATTCAGCTGTCTGCATATAATGGTTGAATAGCTGCATAAAAAGCTGGGACTGGACTGGATTGTGGATGATAAAACTTGCGCAGGTCTTCTGCTGAATGCTTCTGAACCATCTTTTAAATTACTGACAATGAGACGCGGAGTGCTGGACTTTCCAGTACCAGTGTTTTCGTTGCGCGTGTCTAGGAGCCATGTGTAACTAGCAGCATTACAAACAGAGTTACCTAAAATACCTAAAACAGGGAGAGGGCAGAGCTCAGGTTCTCTGAGAAGTGTGGAGTGTTGAAATTTCCTCATGATTTTGTTTTCGTGATTTTTGTTTTTTCAGTTTTGTTTCGATTTTCTTGCTGCATAGTGGGTTTTGTGTGGTGAGAGCTAGGTCTCTTTCACTTTTGAAACTTTTTTCGACTCTCAACACAGATCTTTTGGACACTGAAGCATGTTGATTTAGAAAGTGTGTTTGTGTGTTTGTTCGTTTTTTCTTTGTTTCTGTTTTTCTGCTTCAGTGCCTCCTCCTTCTTCTTCATCTTGTTCTGCCATAGTAAACTGTGTTAACAATTTGTTTCCTAGACTTAGGGCAGACATTTGCCAAACTGCCAGTTATTATTCTTGTTATCGACATAGTATTTTATTTCTTTGTTGCTGTTGTTTTCTTTTCATTTTTGTTGGCATTCAGATATTGTATGTTTAGAAATTACTGATAACACAATAAATGTAATAATTGTAAAGAGGGATTAAGAATAAATAATAATAAGCCTTGTTATCACTATCATGATCTGATCCCTCAACATGTTTGTCTCAGTCTTTGAAGTCAATTTATAACGCCACAAGGACACAATTGTACAAGCCTGCAGTTGATTTAGCCTTGAATCAAAATGCATATTACTTAAAGGGGTCCACAAGCAAAGATGAAACTTGGACAGAAAACAGAGAAAGGTGCAGATAACTCCATTTTACAGGCTTCTTGTGGTGGTTTTATCAGTATCATGGAACGGAAGTACTTGTTGCTTTGAATCTGAGCTCCTCAGGGTGCAGCTGTGGTGATACATTCTTTACCAGTGATGAGCAGAAAAAGGATTTGCTCACCACCAAATAAACACTGTTGCCACACATGCCTGTTTTGTTCATGATGTCAGAGACACAAAAACGCAAACTGTTTGACAGAAAAAAGACACAGACTGCTTGACATGAAACGACACAGGCTGCTTGACATGAAAAGACACAGACTGCTTGACACAAAAAGACACAGATTCCTTGACACAAAAAGATACAGGCTGCTTGTCACAAAAAGACTGCTTGACACAAAAAAGACACACAAACTGCTTGACACAAAAAGACTCAGACTGCTTGACACAAAAAGACACAGACCACTTGACACAGAAAGACACAGACTCCTTGACACAAAAAGATACAGACTGCTTGACACAAAAAAGACACGGACCACTTGACACAGAAAAAGACCGACTCCTTGACACAAAAAGATACAGACTGTTTGACACAAAATGGCAATGCTCACGGTTGAGTTTTTGCAACTTTTTTACAAACTAGACCATCAATCCATTGAAAAACTGCTGTGAGTATTTTTCATCCGTTTCTATGCATAGGACCCATAATGTTTCTTTCCTTTTGGTCCCCTTTAACAACTGCTAGAGAGTAGAAGAAATACTGTTGTATGAGAGAACAAGGACAAACAGAAGCAGTAATAGTTATTAACTGTCCAGAAGCTGCACACTTGAAACAAGTTCTAGATTTTGTTGACATTGAACTGAGAAAACATTTCTTTTGTGGACCACAGCGTATAACTGAGTCTGGAGTCCTTTCAGCTGTAAACTCCAAAGAACAGTTCTGGTACTCTGGGATGTTGCTACAAATTCAGACAATGTTTCTTCTGTAGACTCAAGACATCTGTGTGTCATGAAGTCTGGAGTATTTTTGTTGTAATCTCCAAGGAAAATGTCATGTAGCTCCACCATGTCTTACCTGTTTTACTAGCATGCCTATTGCAGTTTTTCAACATTTAATTTATAACCTACTTGGGTCTATCTACTTCATGGTAGATGTAAATCCGTCCACTTCAGTTTGCCTTTGCAACAAAACCTTTATTTATACCAGTTCTTTGTATTTATTGACACAAGACATAGCATTACCAGATACTGCTGCGAAGTATGTGATGAGGGTGTACTGCGTTTGTGTGTGTGTGTGTGTGTGTGTGTGTGTGTGTGTGTGTGTGTGCGTGCGTGCGTGTGTGCTTGCATTCATGCGTGTGCATATGCACGCGCATGTGCATGCACTTAACCAATCCATCCCAAATCTTTGGTGGCCAAACAATGTTTGTAATCACCGGATTCAGACTGCAGTTCTAATTTTTATAGGTGTGGAGGTATTTATTTGTCATTTGCCTTGTACGCCTGTCAGTTTTGTGCACACTGGCAGTAAAAATGTGAGCTACCTTGCTACCTTTTACAGTTGAATATTGTGCTGTGTTTAAGGCAGTTAATCAAATTTGAGATACTGTGAAAACTTGTAATGGACCTGTGTCTGAAAATGGCATGCAGTCAGGCTATTGAAGTGTAACCATAATGAAATTAATGTAAAATCATGCTGAAATCAGTGTAAAGTCAGGCTGAAATAAGTGTAAAGTTGGGCTGAAATCAGTGAAAAGTCAGACTGAAATCAGTGGCTGAAATCAGTGTAAATTCAGACCGCTGATTTCAGCCTGACATGAGGCTGTAAAACCAGACTGCAGACATGCTGAAATCAGTGTAAAATTAGACTGAAATTGGTATAAAATCGGGCTGAAATCAATGTAAATTCAGGCTGAAATCGGTGCAAAAACTGGCTGAAATCAGTGTAAAATTAGACTGAAATCAGTGTAAAATCGGGCTGAAATCAGTGTAAATTCAAACTGAAATCAGTGCAAAAACAGGCTTAAATCAGTGTAGAATGGGACTGAAATGAGAAAGGTTTGCAAACAAATTGAAAGAGACCTGTTCTCTTTACATTTAGTTGAAAATGCATTCCCTCCAAATGGTGCATTGCTGTTTCTTCTTGATTCTGTGTATGTACTTAATATCAGTTGTTTGTTAGTAAGAGACAGAAGTCCTTTTGAGTCTCTGACACAGCTGATAGTAAGGGAGGTGTGTTTGTGTGTTTGTAAGTATTACAAATTATTTTTGTACACATATATGTACATATATAAATTTACAAAGATTGTTAAGTGCATGCACCTGTAAATGATATGACCATCATTCATTATATACCATCTGTTACTTCTTTTGCATGGAGGGGTGGGTGGGGAGGAGGGTGTTTGTAGCAACACCAAGTTTTGTGTATCAAGATTGTGCATCAAACGCATGTCCTGTTTGGGTACATATATTACTATGCCTTGTTGTAATGCAGTGTGCGCTTTGCTTTGATAAAAGAGATTCTGCCATTGGAATCCAAAGTCTGGGATTACATGATTACATTATACTCTTGCTGCCAGCATGGCTGGGGTGGATCCAGCACCGTGAGGTAATGCTTTGTTCTGAACTGTCGGGTCCCGGTTGTGTCCTGGAAATTAGGCCGATGGAGTGCGTGAGAATGTGTGCCTTCCTTTTCCTTCTCAGGACTGTGAGCATAATTATCGATAGACTGCTGATTATTTTTTATTAAAAAAAAAGGAAGTGTGTGCGTCACTCCCCCTTCCCACTTAACCCCTGCCCTGTAGACGACCTTGAACCTTACCTTTCTTCCTTAGACCATTAACACACACATGCACGTGCGCGCGCGCACACACGCTCATTCCCATCTTTATTTTATTCCTTTTCTGCGATTATTTCTAAAACATCAGTTTATAAATGTGTATCTTTGCTTTCATGTAGAGACCTGAATGGCTACATGTATACTTAACCGTCCCCATCTTTGTCCGCCATGTTTTTCACCCACGACATTGCGTAGAGCCTCTAGGTAATAGATACAGGCAGTAGTTGTTGCTTTAAAAAAACAAAAACAAAAACTTTTTTTTTTTACTTCTTTGTTTAAATGTCAGTAAAGCTGTCTGTGATTGTACATTTCACCCTTTCTTTTTTGTGACTGGAATTTTGTATTGTATGTTGAAGGTTGTTGGGTTTTTTGTTTGTGGGTTTTTGTTTTTGTTTTTGTCTTTGACATCTTGTTTGGTCACGACTGATTGGTAATGATACCAAGGGAAGAGAGAGGACAAAGAAAAGAAAGGCGCACACACAAAAGCAAGAAGGAAGATGGAGGTTGTCAGCCGAATCGTCTGTACAGTTCTGGCGCTTTCAGCCGTTATGCTTTACCGTCATTCTGTTTCTAGTACTCCTAATTTTAGAGCAGGTTCTGTCCCCGCCCCGCAACCCCACCCCACCCCACCACTTCACTCTCGCTCCGACTGCATATGTAAGCACCAGGAACCTAATTCGCAGCAGATTCGTGGCAGGTGTTACCGTTTTATTTTGGGTATGGTCAGTATTTGTCTTGCATTTCGGGGAAATGTTGCCACGAGTGTGTTGCGTTGCCATTGTTGTTACGGAGCTGTCAGCGGATGATGATTATGCTGGTGATTCAGATGGGTTGGTCTGTCACGTCGGGGACGGGTTCGTCATTTTGGGGCGTGATTCGTGCTGTAGTGCTAGCGAACTGTTTTGCTTTTGCTGGTTTTACAGTCATTAAGCCAAAGTGTTGTCCTTTAATTTGTCCGCTTTTTCTTCTGTTTTCGACAACAAAAGAGATTGTTGCTGTATGTTATGAAAATGACAGTTGTTTTTGTAATTAGTTTTTTTTTTTTCTTTTTTTTCTTTCTTTCTTATTATTGCAAAGAATTAAGCTAATCTACCCCATTTCTTTTTCGTATTTTTGTTTTTCGTTTTGTATTTTGTTTTCTTATTACTGCAAAGAATTGAGCTTATTAATTTTACCCTATTTCTTTTTCGTATTTTTGTTGTTGTTGGGGGTTTGAACCAAAAATACCCGTGTACCATTTTGGACCGTCGTGGTGCCCACATTGAACTGACTGTGATCCCTGTTTCGATAGCAACTGCTGGACTACAAATACATGTATAATGAACTTGAAAATGTGTTTTTACTTTGTTGTGTGTTTGCACAGAGAGGGGGGGGAGAGAGATTGTGTTGCACAGAGAGAGAGAGAGAGAGAGAGAGAGAGAGAGAGAGAGAGAGAGAGAGAGAGAGAGAGATTGTGTTGCACAGAGATTGATTGATTATGTTGCACAGAGCGAGAGAGAGAATTGTGTTGCAGAGAGAGAGAAAGAGAAAGAGAGATTGTGTTGCACAGAGAGAGAGATTGTGTTGCACAGAGAGAGAGAGAGAGAGAGAGAGAGAGAGAGAGAGAGAGAGAGAGAGAGAGAATAGCTTGGTGTTTTACGCCCAGTCAACCAAGATACAGACAGAGGAAGAGAGTGTACAAAATAAAATGAATTTGAAATGTGTTTAAGAACTATCCTTGTGCGTTTGACTGTCCGCATGAATTCTGTTTGTACGCTTCACGCACGCAACCCCCCCCCCCCCCCCCCCCCCAACACACACACACTGGCAATATATTTCTTGTTTCTTTGAATTTTGTATTCTCATGAGAAAACAACTCAAGGGACTAAGTGATTAAAAGAACTTAGGTCTTGGATAAAGTCGTGAACAAACAGATGAAAAGCCCCTGGTCAGTATATATGCATCCGTTCGTGTTCAGAGATAAAATAGGGGGCGGGGATAGCTCAGTGGTTAGAGCATCGGGCTCGTGATTGAAAGGTCGCGGGTTCGAATCCCTGCTGGAACGGCGGGAGAATTTTCTTCTCCAGGGTCGACTTTCTGTGCTGACTCTTATTTCGGTATCCGTTCCATCCCCGTGTTACCACAGTAGCACGTAAAAAATCCCGGTCATTCTGCCAAAAGTGCAGGTGGCAGGTTACAGCTAAACACGCATACACCTTACGTATGTGGATTTTATTGAACCGTGCTTCGGTATTGGTCACAACCTGTCTCTAATATGTCAAATGACATCTGAGGACATTAAGCATCAACTCATCATCATCATCAGAGATAATAAAATAATAAAAAAACAACTAAAAATAGCATCAATCTCGTGGAAACTGCAGGAAATTTAATCACTCTGTTACACAAGCCTCAAAACAAAATCGTAATCCATGCGAGGTGCGGCAACTTCCACACACGATCTATATACAACTTGGCCTTTCTCCGCATATACTTCGGCGTTTGTCTATAAACAAAAATTTAAACAATCCGTGAGAAACAAAAATTCCGAGAAATAAAGGGAAAAAAAGGACGTGGGTACGTTTCCGCCCAAGCCGCTCCATGCGAAGTGCGGGAATTTCCACACACGATCTATATACAACTTAGCCTTCTTCCGCATATACTTCGACGTTTGTCTAAAAAAAAAAATATATATATATAAATTAAAAAAATCCGAGAAAGAAAAAAATATATATATAAAAATCCGAGAAAGAAAAAAGGAAGAAAAAAAAAAAACATCCGAAAAAAATCCGAAAAAGAAGAGAGAAAAAAGTACGTGGGTACGTTTCCGCCCAAGCCGCTCCCGAGTGAAATAGAATTACCGTGTGGCGGCGGAGATTTGTGTGACTGGGCGCGATTTGCCAATCTGCACGCCATTCCGCCAGACAGAGCGCCAGTCTTGTCCCGCGACACTTCACATTTTGTTTCCTTTCCGTGAGATCTCGCTTTACCGAGGGGGCCAGACTGATGATGGTAGATGAGAGAGAGAGAGAGAGAGAGAGAGAGAGAGAGAGAGAGAGAGAGAGAGAGAGAGAGAGAGAGAGAGAGAGAGAGAGAAAAGCGGTCCCGTAAATCTTTCTAACAGGTGGGTGCCGCTACACGTTCATTTACGTCAGTGGGCTCTGCTGCCAGTCACAAACTACCGCTTCCCCCACACTCCCTGTTCCCACCCACACCCCTTTGGGGCTTGTGAAGGGAGGAGAGGAGGTGTGGGGCGAAAAAAAGAACTAGGAGGGGAGGGGTGGGGTGAAAAAAGAACTAGGAGGGGAGGGGTGGGGCAAAAAAAGAACTAGGAGGTGAGGGGTGGGGCGAAAAAAGAACTAGGAGGGGTGGGGTGTAAAAAGAACTAGGAGGAGAGGGGTGGGGCGGGGGGGAAAACTAGGAGGGGAGGGGTGGGGCGAAAAAATAACTAGGAGGGGCGGGGTGGGGCGAAAAATAATAGCTATGAGCGAAAAATAACTACGAGGGGAGGGGTGGGGCGAAAAAATAATAACTAGGAAGGGAGGGGTGTGGCGAAAAAAGAACTACGAGAGGAGGGTGGGGTGAAAAAAGAACTAGGAGGGGAGGGGTGGGGCGAAAATAAGAATTAGGAGGTGTGGGGTGAAAAAAGAACTAGGAGGGGAGGGGTGGGGCGAAAAAAAGAATTAGGAGGGGAGGGGTGGGGCGAAAAATAATAACTAGGAAGGGGGGGTGGGGCGAAAAAAGAACTACGAGAGGAGGGTGGGGTGACAAAAGAACTAGGAGGGGAGGGGTGGGGCGAAAAAAAGAATTAGGAGGGGAGGGGTGGGGCGAAAAAAGAACTAGGAGGGGAGGGGTGGGGCGAAAAAAAGAACTAGGAGGGGAGGAGGTGGGGGCGGGGGGCGAAAAAAGAACTCGATTTTTCGCCGACTGTCTGGCATAGTGGACAGAGCAACGACAACGCCAAACTAGTAACTGTGACACGAAAACCTGCAAAATGGACTAATGCTTTGAACACTTGCCCCGGCTGAACTACCCAGAAAAGTCTGGGGAGAAATAGTGTCATCATTCCGTTGGAGAAAACCTGGCATATAGGTGGGTGGGGGAAGAGTGTCACAGTTCCTGTTTCTCTGGTTGTGGGTAACTAGGAGGGGAGATTTCTCCACAACAACTCCCCGGGGATCGGCAAAATTGTGATTTAGTCGGTGAAATGAGGAAGATGCCGATAGAGGCATCAGACTGTGATTTAGCCGGTGAAATAATCTTCATCTTCAAGAAATTTTAATTTAAAAAAAGAGTATACCAGGTGAATTGCCGAGGCCTCAGACTTTGATTTAGCTTATGAAATAAGCGAGATGCTTTTCTTTTTTCTTTCTTTTTCTTCTTTTTTTAAGCGATAGAAGCAACTGAATCATTGCCTTTGGATGCACAAACTTCAGATATTTTCTTTATACATTGTTTTTAACCCCAGTCTATTTTTAACTCATAATGATTGGTAATATTTTGGTAAAATTAGCGGGAGTTCAAAAAATAATGCAATGATCAAAGCTTGACTAAAATAAAATTTTCATTTTTTCGCTAAATCTGAGAAGGCTAGTTCCATTAAGATTAACACATTCTACTAAAACCTCATTCACATGATATGTACAAACAAATGCGGAAGGGGGAAAGGGGGGATATAATGGCAAATAAACGATACATTATCTTCACTGGCAAAATGAACGGACACTTCGTCACCGTTGGGGTCCAGGTTCAATGTCTTCCTCTCTGGTAAAATGAACAGACACTTCGTCACCGTTGGAGTCCTGGTTCAATGTCTTCCTCTCTGACAAAATTAATAGATACTTCGTCACCGTTGGAGTCCAGGTTCAATGTCTTCCTCGCTGGCAAAATTAACAGAAACTTTGTCACCGTTGGAGTCCAGGTTCAATGTCTTCCTCTCTGGCAAAATTAACAGACACTTCGTCACCGTTGGAGCCCAGGTTCAATGTCTTCCTCTCTGGCAAAATTAATACATACTTCGTCACCATTGGAGTCCAGGTTCAATGTCTTCTCCTCTGTCGTCGTCTTCACTACAAGGTGGCGATCTCAGCACCAGAGGAATACACTGCAGTGTACTCCCAGTCGGGGGGAAAAAACTCTGCAAATTTCATTAAAACAAACCTTTTTAAAAATGTCCGTTCAAATGTAAAAGCAGCGTATGTCTGCAGAGAACCGTTTGTGTAACCGCCTCATGACCTCAAACACAGCGTCCGCCGGAACAATTACATAATTATACGATCTCTTCTCTGCTCACTTGCTTATGACCTCAAAACAGGACGTCTTCTAGGATATGCGTTGTCTTCGACTCGTGCTTGTGAGCCACCTCTATGCTCAACGAGTTCTGTCCATGATGACGTCAAATATAACGTCTTTCAAAACATGAAATATTCTTCGTGATTTGAGAATCGCTCTACTCGATGGGGCGGGTTCTACTCCGAGACCTCAAACATGACGTCTTTCAAGACATCAAAAAAAAAAAAAAAAAAAATCGTCTTTGTTCTCGACTCCCTCATCCATGGTGGCCTCAGATATAACGCCTTCAGGACATACATTATGTCTTCGTGTTTGTCCTCGACTCCCTTATCCATGGTGGCCTCAAACAGAACGTTTTTCGGGACATAAAATACGTCTTCGTGTTTATGGGCACCCTTCTACTCGCTTATGCATGAAGACCTAAAACGTAACATCTTTCCGGACGTGAAACATGTCTCTGTATTTATCAGGTACTTCTGTACTCGATTAGCCATGACCCCAAGCGTTACATCTTCGAGGACACGCACTGTCTTTGTGAGGTACCTCTCTGCTCGCTTATCCACGATGACTTCAAATTCAACGTGCTCCAGGACGACGTCCCCGTGTTTCTGACGCACATCTCCTTACCCCGCACGTCACTCTTGTTGATGGCATTCGTCATTTCCGTGATGTGACCTCACGCGAGCAGCTCGTGCCTTTGAACGAGCCTCCTCCTCATTCCTCATTGCCTCCGCGATCGTGGAGTCGGAGATGCCCAGCTGGTTCAGCAGGTGCATTTTGAACTCGTGGTGTCCCGGCTGGTGCTCGTGGACAGGAGCGAGGTGCTGTGTGCCCGGCGGAAAGCAAGGCAGAGCGGACATCATGCCGGCGCTGGTCAGACCCAAGTCGTCCCCGGGGTAAACCAAAGCGGAGCCAGAGAAAGGGTTACCGACCAGGCCGCGCAGACCTCCGAACCCTCCTAGGGCTCCGTAGCCCCCCACGCCCCCGTAGCCCGCCACGCCCCCAAGGGCTGCCCTGGCTAAGGCCGCGGGGTGGAGACCTCCAAAGGCTCCGCTACCTTGGCTGCCAAAGGCACCGTTACCTTGACTGTTAAAGGCTCCGCCACCCGAACTGCCAAAGGCACCGTTACCTTGACTGTTAAAGGCTCCGCCACCCGAACTGCCAAAGGCTCCGCTACCTTGGCCGCCAAAGGCTCCGCTACCCGAACTGCCAATAGCACCGTTGCCTTCAC
>OY757542.1:31503041-31508291 GCA_963584105.1 Alviniconcha strummeri
ATGTCCTCTGACCACCCAGCCACCGGTGAACCACCCAAGGGGGCAGGGGTGGGGCGAGAGGCCGGGGGGTCGCGGCTGGAGCCGTTTCCCTCACCTGACCACCCTGGGACAACAGAAGTCAGGTTCGGCGACTCTGCGCCTAGTCGCGAAATGGTGAGGGGGGAGTGGTCTCCCTTGCCAGACGCCCTGAGCACCGGTCCAGCATCGAACGGCGCAGGAGCTTGATGGCTAGCCGAGGACGGAATCTGTGGACCGCCATTGTCCAGCGAAGACCGCGCAGGAGAAGCGTGATAGGGAGACATCAGGCTGGACACTGGGGGGCACGAGGCCACAGGACCTGCTCCCGAGGAACCCAGGCTCTGGCCGTGAGCCCACCACAGGTAGGCGGCCAAGGAGGCGGGGTCCGAGGTGTTGAAGAAGGCGGTTGAGGGACTACGATGACCAGCGTCAGGCTCCCAGAGGTTCTGGTCCGCGACGGGGTTGCCTGAACCGCTGGTCCTCTTGGTCTCCCGTTCCGAGGGTCTGGGTGCCTTGCGTGGTGAGCTTGTCGGTTCCAGGTTTGAGTCTGATAGTCGAGAGTTCTTTGTGTAATCCTCTGACTCGTTGCAAGCGCTACATTTCGGTTCGCCTGGTTGCGCGGTTTTTCTAACTGAATCGGTTTGGTGTGCGCCAGTGTTTGACTGTGGTGACTGCTCACTGACGGATTCTGAAAGACCGGCAGCATCAGAGTTTGGTTTTGTGCTTCCTGGGACCTTCGGTGCTGCTTGTGGTTGAGCGGAAGTCTTGGAGTCTGATCCCGGGAAGTCTGAGCCGTGAGATCCTCTGGCTTGTGCTGCAGGTTCTGGTGCCCTCTCCTGACGACCTGTAACTCGTGTTGCTCGCAAAGACTTCTTCGACCAAGGAGCCGTAGGCTGTCTTGTGGGGGAGATGTTCTCAACCGCAGGTATGTAAGATCTGCTCGCATCAGCAAGAGTGGTCGAGTTCCGTTTCACATCTATTCTTGTATGCAAAGCTGGCGATTCACTCGTCTCCATGGGAATATCAACTGGAGTTTCCGGACAATATTCCCGTGCCGCAGAGGTGGTGGATTTTCTTGTTTCTTTGTCTGCGTTTCCGAGATCGTCTGGCGAAAATCGCTCCTTAACCAGCTCGTTCCTTGCTTCAGCAACACCAGTCAGAGGTTCTGGTGAACTCTTTCCTTCTGTAAAAGTGAGATGCCTTCTTGAACCGGATTCTTGATCCTGTGCGTCTCTCGCAAAGCGTGCCGTTGTCGGTGGTGACGAAACTTCCCTCGAATCAAATACATCAGCTTCAGAGGGAGAAACTCCTCGGTGAAGGGGCTGTGACGCTGTAAGTGAACACGAGTCCACTGCTGAGGAGGAAGGGAGACGACCGCTGTGCCTGCCCACTGCACGAGGTCTCTGTGACGGTGGCGAGGGGCGGGGAGAACTGGGGAAAGAGGGACAACATGCAGATGGCCCCACATCGAGCTTCAGAGGGTCGGGTCGGGCAAGTCCTGACGGTGATGAACACGTTTTCAGGAACTCAGTCTCGTCCTTCAGAAATGATGGCGGACGACTGGAACCTGTGTCCGCGGGGAACGAACCATCGCTTCTCACGTCGGCAACAGCTGGTGAAAGTCCATTGGACCCAGCGTTCACCACGCGTGGCCGGTCGCTGCGAACAGCTGCAGCAGCAGTGGAAGATGACCTCTCGGATCCTGTGTTGACAGAAGATGCTCTACCGTCGTTCATCTCACCATGACTTGCGACCGAAGCAGCGGCGTGAGAAGCGAAGGGAGCAAAGTCTGGAATGTAAAAACGGGTGGCGGGCAAAAGGCTGGAACTGAGTGCTCTGTCTTGGCCTGGGACGTCCGACACGCTGCCGTCCGTCGATCTCGGTGAGGAGGACACGCCGCTGTCGGCCAAGGACGCCGAGGTGCCGGGAGACGGGCAGGAAGGAACCAGGGCAAGTCCGCTAGGGGATGGGGCAACTCCACTGAGTGATGGGTCAAATCTGTTGGGCTTTGGGTCAACTCCGCTGATCGTTGGGTCAGATCTGTTGGGTTTTGGATCAGCTCCACTGAGTGTAGTGTCAAATCTGTTGGGCACTGGGTCAGCTCCACTGTTGGGCTTTGGGGCAACCCCGCTGAGTATTAATGAAGTTCCGCTGGTCGCCGGGTGTACGACGGCGTCGGGAAGGCCCATAGCCTGCGCTTCCAGTGCCTGAGAACTCATCGTGGCCAGGTGCATGAAGATGTGGAAGCGTTCCAGCGGGCACAGAACCGTGTAGGGGTCCACCATTGCCAACAGCTCCCCGCCGTTTGCCACAGGGTGGTGAGACACGGTCAGAGAAGGGTGGTGAGAGACAGGGTGGTGAGACACGAGCAGAGGAGGGTGGTGAGAGACCGGGGGGTGAGAGACGGGCAGAAGAGGAGGGTGAGAGACCGGGGGGTGAGAGACGGGCAGAAGAGGAGGGTGAGAGACCGGCGGGTGAGAGACGGGCAGAAGAGGAGGGTGAGAGACCGGCGGGTGAGAGACGGGCAGAAGAGGAGGGTGAGAGACCGGCGGCCGCTCGCTGCGTGAGGGAGCTGTGACGGGACTGAAAGCCGAGATGGAGGAGTCTTCCCCATCCCCTGCAGCAGGCAGTGGAGGACGCGCGGGAAGTGCACCGGCGGTTCCAGGCTGAGGCCGAGCCTCGTCTAAGGCCGACGGCTCCAGCCTCGCTGCCCTCACCGAGAGGAGAAGTGGGGATGACTCTGACTCCGTCAGACCGTTGGTCGTCTTCAGTGCGCTTCGCAGCCGGGACGTGACGTTCCTGTCTGGAAAACTCGGAGAGTCTGGACCTCGAATCGTCTCTGACTCCACCTGCTCGCTCGGAAGAGAGCCGCTGTTCGCCAAGTCGGCAGACTGACTGGCGAGCTGGAAGACGTCCTCAACGTGGCTCGACGGCACAGCAGGCAGTCCGCAGAGTGTTTCGTCTTTCTTTGGTGCTGAGTGCCTCTCTGCGTCTCCGTCCTTTACAGTACGGCCGAGGCTACCGGCGGCAAAGAGAGGGCCCCTGGTTACTTTTCTCTCCCACTTCTCCCCAGCGCTGGAGTCGTTTCCAGCGTCGCCGGCCACCTTCGAACCCCCCGAGTTGCCATGGCAACTCCATGCGGTCCCAGAGGCGGATTCAGACTCCGGAGAGGTCCAGGCTGCATCAGAAGGACGGGCGAAGTCCGTTTCCGCGGGAGGGGACTCTGGTGATGGTGGTGGTGGTGTAGAGGTTCCGTGGGCCTCTGTAGCCACCTCCGGTGCTTCCCTGGCCAGCACCCCAGAGACAGGGTTCCGTGGCGGGCTTGGTGCCTCTGGCAGCCTTGTGGAACAGTCGGCACCGTCCTCACTGCAGGGGCTGCCAGCCATCGTCTTGCCCGGGCTGTGCTGTGGGTTTACTGGCTGAAACACAGAGATGGGGAATGTGGTGGCTGAAATACAGAGAGCGGAAGGTGGTGGCTGAAACACAGAGATGGGGAATGTGGTGGCTGAAATACAGAGAGCGGAAGGTGGTGGCTGAAACACAGAGAGGGGAAGGTGGTGACTGAAATACAGAGTAAGGTAGTGACTGAAACACAGAGAGGGGAAGGTGGTGACTGAAACACAGAGAGGGGAAGGTGGTGACTGAATCACAGAGAGGGGAAGTTGGTGACTGAATCACAGAGAGGGGAAGGTGGTGAGTGAAAACCAGAGAGGGGAAAGCGGTGACTGAAATACAGAGAGTAAGGCAGTGACTGAAATACAGAGGGGAAGGTGGTGACTGAAGCACAGAGAGTAAGGTGGTGACTGAAACACAGGGAGGGGAAGATGGTGACAGAAATACAGAATGGGGAAGTGGTGACTGGAATACAGAGAGGGGATCGTGGTGACTGAAATACAGAGAGGCGAAGGTGGTGACTAAAATACAGAGGGGAAGGTGGTGACTAAAATACAGAGGGGAAGGTGGTGACTGAAATACAGAGAGGGGAAGGTGGTGACTGAAATACAGAGAAAGTGGTCACTGAAACAAGAGGGGGAAAGTGGTCACTGAAACACAGAGAGGGGAAAGTGGTCACTGAAACATAGAGAAGGTGGTTACTGAAACCGGCAACAAAATAAGGAGATGACTGAAACACAAAGGGGGTGACTGAAACACAAAGAATATGGGGCAGAAACACAAACGGGCAGGGGGAGGTGTACTGAAACACAAGGGGGGGGGGGTACTGAAACAACGAAGGGGGGGGGGGGGCGGAAACATAAGGGGAGGGGTGGGGGGCGGAAACAAAAAAGGTGGGGTGAATGAAACACAAACGGGCGGGTGGGGGGTGTTACTAAAAGACAAAGGAGGATGACTAAAACACAAAGGGAGGGGGCTGAAATACAAAGAGGGAGATGTTGGTGACTGAAACGCAGACAATCTGGAACATGTGATGGCTAAAACTCAAAGAATGTGGATTTGATGACTCAGAAACAGCATGGATTTGATGGCATAGGCAGCAAGAGTGTGGGTTTGACAGCCAAAGTACGAAAAGGATGGATCGAATAACTAAACTCTCTCTCTCTCTCTCTCTCTCTCTCTCTCTCTCTCTCTCTCTCTCTCTCTCTCTCTCTCTCTCTCTCTCTCTCCTCTCTCTCTCTCTCTCACACACACACACACACACACACACACACACACACGAGCACTCGAGCGCAGCGAGTTACTATTGAACACAAACATTCATTTCTTTCGTGCATGAAAAACCTCGATCTAAGTCGTACCTCGACAGCAGCATGTACATACATATAAAATTATATATGCCTTGACATAATGTTTTATACCGGCACATATCCAGCTGTTCTTTTCATCCGCTGCCTGCAAAGACGGTTCTGTTAAAGAATCTAGCCTCGTGATCAGAACACCTGGCTCCCATCAAAACTTCATTCCTCTCCTTTGTTCCTTTATTAGCTGTCTGTTCGTTTCTCGAACACGTTTTGTAGTGTCTGATTAAAAAAAGTAAGCGTTCATTTCAGCCTGTAGTGTGTTTTGATCTCTTCTTTTTTCTCCCCCCCCCCCCTCACCCCCACTCCCAAAATTTGTTCATTATTCCGGTATCGATAAAGGGGTTGCCATATTGTTCTTAAACTTAGAAAATATATGTATTTTTATTCTAGTGATTATGATGAAAGTCTTGCAGCAAAGGTATTATCACAGAAAGCCAAGTACATTCATTTCTTCTAAAATATATAAAAAATGAAG
>OY757542.1:31508491-31520991 GCA_963584105.1 Alviniconcha strummeri
AGATGTCAGTTGACATATTAGGGACAAGTTGTGACCAATGCCGAAGCACGGTTCAATAAATCTTTACGTCCACGGAAACCAGAAGGCTCGTTAAGACGGACAGCCCAGGACGTCCACCTCGACTCTCACATGAGAGCCATTTTAATGTTTCAGTAGGAAGTGATGGACAAAGTCACAGGACAGTGTCCACAAACCACAACCTTTCTGAAGAGAAAGGAGAGCCGAAGCGGTATCGAACCGGGGTCCTTCCGCTTACCAGCCTAACGCCTTACCTCTAGTCCAAACCGGCTCACCAGTCAGTGAAGATGAGTTGATGCTTAATGTCCTCAGATGTCATTTGACATATTAGGGACAAGTTGTGACCAATGCCGAAGCACGGTTCAATAAAAGTCACATACGTAAGGTGTATGCGTGTTTAGCTGTAACCTGCCACCTGCACTTTTGGCAGAATGACCGGGATTTTTTACGTGCTACTGTGGTAACACGGGGGTGGAACGGATACCGAAATAAGAGTCAGCACAGAAAGTCGACCCTGGAGAAGAAAATTCTCCCCGCCGTTCCAGCAGGGATTCGAACCCGCGACCTTTCAATCACGAGTCCGGCGCTCTAACCACTGAGCTATCCCCGCCCCCCAGTCAGTGAAGTCACGGACTCGCCTTTTGTAGTTCCATGCATACAGGTCCACCATCACCTTGTCAGCTTCAAGGCCCTTGCATGTCCGCTGATGACCCTCTGGACGACTCGACAATGTGAAAGTAACGACTGTCGAGAAAACAGTTACTCTCACAAAAGCTTGATAGTTAACTGAATGGTTTTCCTTACGTTCTCTTGCTGCACCTACAGCAGAGAGCCCAATTTGTTCCCGTCTAAGGAGCACGGGTTTCATTAGCCTGCAGGGTTTGGTTGGGTGAGTGTTGCTTTACGTCCACAGACACCGTAGGCCTTATTGGGGACGGGAGCCCAGACGGGAGGTGGGGGAAGAGGGAGATTATATACCTATCGCTACCCTGTCACCACCAAAATGATTCCTGCATTAAGATGGGCAGCGATGAGAGCCATTTTCACGTTTCAGTAGGAAGTGATGGACAAAGTCACAAGACGGTGTCCACAAATCACAACCTTTCTGAAGAAAAAGGAGAGCCGAAGCGGTATCGAACCGAGGTCCTTCCGCTTACCAGCCTAACGCCTCACCGCTAGGCCAAACCGGCTCACTGTTGAAACCACCGCCAACGCAACAACCATAACCGCAATCCAGTGACAACCTCTGCAACGCCTTGAAACTCCCGACTGGACAATACCGATAGACCATAGCAAACTGATAGACCATAGTAAACTCCAAGCACTGGTTTACGACATCCTTCCTTCCTTCCTTTGGAGGAAGGTGCCGGTAAGCGATGCTCGGAGTGTGAGACCATAGCTGACGGCGACCTTGTCGCTTGTGAGTGTTGGTGTGGAACAGACCACTAACTGTTGTTGATAGGTTGCATTGTTCACACGTCTCTCTACGTGTATTTGGGAGTGTGGGAGGGGGCATGCCTCTTCACCATAAAACCACTCGTTTAAAACGATGTCACAGCCGTAAAAGACCCTTCTCTGCTTGAATGGTATTAATCATGCTCCGCGCCCCCCGCCACCCAACGTCCCCCCCCCCTTACCCCTCCCCTCCCCCCCGAGAAAATACTACATGTTGTCCCGTCGGTACCCAGTACCCTCCGGCAACCACACGGCGTCAGACACGTCCAACAACAACCACTGCGCCCAGTGTTTGCTTGGCCTCGGGTTCGTATCATTGCCCCTACTTTACAGCAACAACAACGTGTTAACTGTCAATGTTTTTACTTCAGTTGTCTCGATCATAGACCCCTGCTTTATACAGTTAATGTTTTTACTTCAGTTGTCTCGATCATAGACCCCTGCTTTATAGACATCAGCAACAACGTGTTAACTGTCAATATTTTTACTGCAGTTCATCTCGATCATAGACCCCTACTTTATACAGTTAATATTTTTACTTTCCCTCGATCATAGACCCCTACTTTATACAGTTAGTGTTTTTACTTCGCCTCGATCATAGACCCGTACTTTATACTGTAAATATTTTTACTTCGCCTCAATCATAGACTTTACAGAAGCAGCAACGTGTCAGCTGTTAATGTTTTTATTTCGTCTCGTAAGTAAATAAACATGGTGCTTAGCGTCCACAGAAACCGTAAGGCTTATTAGGGACGGGTAGTTCGTCTCGATCATAGACCGCTATTTTATATACAACAGCAACGTGTCAACTGTTAATGTTTTTACTTGGCCTCGGTTCGAGTTCAGTGTTGTTTTACGTCCACAGAGACCATGAGGCTCATTAGGGACGGGGAGCCCCGGACGGCCACCTCCACTTTCACACAGCTCCTGAGCTCTGAGCCAACTCGGACGCGCAAAGAAACTTGTGTACTTTGTAGCTACTGTTTCATCCGTCAACAAAATCACACGATAGATAATAGGGTCTTTAACGCCCGGTCAGCCGTCACGGTTATATCAGGGCGATCAAAGACACAAAGAGCTGGTTTGGCCTAGCGGTAAGGTGTTAGGCTGGTAAGCAGAGGGACCTCGGTTCGAATCCGCTTCGGCTCTCCTTTCTCTTCAAAAATTGTGGTTTCACAATTAATGAAACATTAAAATGGCTCTCATCGCTGCCCATCTTAATGCAGGAGTCATTCTGGTGGTGACAGTGTAGCGGTAGGTATATAATCTTCCTCTTCCCCACCTCCATACCCCATTAGGGCCCCCTTCTCCCCGTCCCTAATGAGCTTTGTGGTTTCTGTGGACGTTATGCACCATGTTAACTTACTTACAAAGACTGTGTACGTAAACAACTTAGCTCATGCTAAGAGACTATCTCAAACTCCAAGCACTGGTTTACGACACTCTTCCTCCAGCCATTGCAATACTTGGTCTACTGCCATACGTCTCCGGAAACGCTTAGGGTTTCATTGGTGCTTAGACAGCAAAAAGCTCGTAACAAACTTCGTAAAGTTTTACCAGCGCAGCTGTAAAGTAAACATGGTGTTTAACGTCCACAGAAACCATGAGGCTTACTAGTGACTGGAGAAGATGGGGGAGGGGTTATGGAGGTGGGGGAGAGAGATTATATATCTATCGCTACACTGTCACCACCGGAATGACTTCTGCATTAAGAGCCATTTTAATGTTTCATAATAGTGAGGGACAAAGTCACAAGACAGTGTCCACAAACCACAATTTTTGAAGAGAAAGGAGAGCCGAAGCAGATTCGAACCGAGGTCCCTCTGCTTACCAGCTTAACGCCTTTCCACTAGCCCAAACCGGCTCACAGGGCAAATTGATATCAAGCGTTTCTTTTATAACCGTCCATGTTGCTTACGCCAGCACAAATAACACCAAAAACGTTTGAAGTGAGTAAGTAAACATGGTGCTTAACGTCCACAGAAACCGTACGGCTTATTAGGGACGGGGAGAAGGGGGGAGGGAGTATGGAGGTGGGGGAAGAGGGAGATTATATACCTGTCGCTACACTGTCACCACCAGAATGGTTCCTGCATTAAGATGGGCAGCGACGAGAGCCATTTTAATGTTTCAGTAGGAGGTGATGGACAAAGTCACAAGACAGTGTCCATAAACCACAACCTTTTGGAAGAGAAAGGAGAGCCGAAGCGGTATCGAACCGAGGTCCTTCCGCTTACCAGCCTAACGCCTTACCGCTAGGCCAAACCGGCTCACGAACGTCTGAATCGAGACGGAACACAATTTATATACGAGGCGGACGTACCTCATGTGTATGTGCTTGCTTGGACGCTATCTGCTTCGAAACTTATTAGTACCCAAACCTTTCGGAGGGCGCTGACAGTGTCGGTGAAAAGATGCGCGGAGATAGTGTCCCTTCAGTGGCGTAGCCATTTCTGGCAGAGTTTGGAGGATGGTTTCGGAAAGCGGGGCATGGAGTGTGCATCTGTGTCTGTCTGCGAGAGCGCAACACCACCTCCCTGCTCAGAGGTCAGGAGCTGTGTGAAAGTCGAGGTGGCCGTCCTGGGCGTCTTTGTGACTGTTCCGCACATCAGTTGAGACAGCAGTTGCGTAGTACACCAGGGGACACTGCCTTAACATTTTCTGGCGGTGGTCCACGGCATCCTTGGTCTTCCGGGTTGATAGGTTGGTAGTGTTGCTTAATGTCCTCGGATGTCGGTTGACATATCAGCTGAGACCAATGCCGAAGCATGGTTCAATATAGCTTTACGTCCACAAAAACCAGAAGGCTCGTTAGGACGGACAGCCCAGGACGGCCACCTCGACTATCACACAGCTCCTGAACTATGAGTGAAATTCCGGGTTGGCACCTGCGATCGAGCCTTCACTCTTTCTCCCCTCCCCCCCTCCCCCTCCCCCCCCCCCCCCCCCCCCCCTCACTGTCCCCGTCCCTAATAAGCAACCTCGCTTCTCTGGACGTTAAGCAAAATGATTCCATTCCGTCCGGGGCTCCCGTCCCTAATAAGCCTACGGTTTCTGTGGACGTAAAACAACACTCAACCAACCTCCCAGCTCACACAGCTGTGACGACGACACAGCTATCTTCCTTTCAATGTTGCTTTAGTCCACGGAGACCGTACGGACTGTTAGGGACCCCCGGGGAGCTCACGACGTCTACTTTTTCTTTCACACAACTCCTGGGCTCTGACACAGCTACCCGCGGGAAGGAACAATTATCGCCTTGCCCTGCGGTCAGTGTCCCGTATAATTGTACATCACTGTCCTTCCTTGGGCGTGGCAACTACCCGCCAGTGTTGGTGTCATAACAAGACTTGGTGCTTGACGTCCGCAGAAACCATAAGGTTTATTAGCGACGGGGAGGGGTTATGGAGGTGAGGAAGGAGGGAGATTATATACTTATCGTTACACTGTCACCACCAAAAACGTAAAATATGGTACTTAATGTCCACAGAAACCGTACGGCTTATTAGGGACGGGGCACCGTCAGCACCAGAATGACTCCTGCATTAAGATGGGTAGCGATGAGAGTCATTTTAATGTTTCATTAATTGTGAGGAACAAAGTCACAAAACAGTGTCCACAGACCACAATTTTTAAAGAGAAAGGAGAGCCGAAGCGGAATCGAACCGGGGTCTTTCTACTTACCAGCCTAACGCCTTACCGCTAGGCCAAAGCGGCTCACAATAGACCCCTTTCGTTTATCTCGCTGTCGCACAGCAACAACCAATCAGAATCGGCTACAAAGTTCTACAACTCCTTCAAAGCGGATGTAGGGGGACGTGCTAACACTGACTTAGAGCGTACTGAGATTTGACCGGGCTGAATCATTTTAGATGCCCACAGACTTCGTAAAATTTCCAGTTAATTCAATCCGTTGACTGACAAAGAAGCTCCGGCACCTGGCTGGCCGTTGTTGTTGTTATTTTTTTTTTTTTTTTTTAAATCCCTTCGGGGTGAGCCGGTAGGGTGGGGTAGGGGGTGGGGGGTATTTAGTGTACGCCAGCACAAGTGGGCGCGATCCGCCTAGGTGTGTGTGTGTGGGGGGGGGGGGGGGGGGGTACGTGTATGTGTGTGTGGGCGCGTGCAGGGAAACCTGTGAACACGTGTGTGTGTGTGTGTGTGTGTGTGTGTGTGTGTGTGTGTGTGTGTGTGTGTGTGTGTGTGTGTGTGTGTGTGTGTGTGTGTGCGTCAGTGCGAGCGCGCGTCAGTGCGAGCGCGCGTGCAGGCGACTATGAGTGCGGGGTGTTTGTGTTTCAGTGTGCGTCAGCACTTTGTTTTGTATGACTAAGTATGTGCAGTGATGTATTATTATGCTATTGCTTTTGTGTGTGAGTATTTACTCTCACACATTATTTATTTGCTGCAGGCTATAGTCTTTTGACTGTTGTGGTTTGGTGGTGTGTTTACAATTAGGTTTGTCGGTAGTCCGCCGCTTCTATTCATTTTGTTAGGTCAAGCTAAGTACTTCTTTATTCCGTTTAAAGGAACAAGCAAACAAGAAACAAAAACAAAAACAAAACAAAAAAAGCGAAAACAAAAACAAACAGATATTAAATAAAATAAATACAAAAATTAAAAGAAAGAAAATGACCATGACTTTGTATAAATGGTTCAAAATTTAAGAGAGCGCAACAACAGACAGACAATACTAATATCATAAACATCATTAGTTAGAATAATATTGGTTACAGAAATGCGCTGTAAAATAAACAGTAGCTCACACATTCAAATATGATTAATAGGCTATATACTCGGCACAAGTATAATCACTGTTCTCATCCTGTCCGCCTTCACACCCACACCCATACACCATATCACCGCCTCCCACACATCCACACGCACACATACACAGACCCACCCTCATATCTCAGTCTCTCTCTCTCTCTCTCTCTCTCTCTCTCTCTCTCTCTCTCTCTCTCTCTCTCTCTCTCATAGACTGACACACACGCGCGGGCGCGCGCGCATACACGCCACATAAATAACGGACCAAGCCGGGTAGGGTAGCCTCATAAATTATTCCTAAAATAGGATGAAAATCGGCATGGAATTAGTGAAAGCTGTTACAGAGAGAGACAGAGACAGAGACAGAGACAGAATTAGCCTAAACGATTGTACATAATTATAGTAAAATTTAAGGTAAGAGATCAGAAATTAAAGGTCTCAACACAGCAACACACTCACCCTCACATGCACACGACACTAGTGACACGTCATGCCGACAAAACAGCCTAATCAGTTAATGCCGCAGTTACTTCCCCCGCCTCCCTCACGCGCACACATGCTCTCGTTCTAACAACAGTGGTATATGCTGTAGTAATTAAGTGCACAGCCGGTACACTTGAATAAGATGGAGAGAAAAAAAAATCATTATCAACAGACTGGGCCGGGGATTATTCTCGAGTCAGCGCGGTCGCAGAATACGATACTTTACCTTTCTACTGAAACTAAATGACAGACGTTTCGCGGGATTCCTGGCTTTTATTCGACCAGTGGTGCAGTGGATTACACGGCAGTGATCTTTTGCGCCCATCTTGTCGCCGTGAAATGCGAGGTTTTTACTACTACTAGTACTAGGAAAATACAGCTATGCGCCCAGCTGACGTGTTCCCCCCTACTTCCGGCAGATTTCACACGCCAGTCCATTGCGCATGCGCGAAAATCTAAGTGAAAGGTGTCATAACAAGATCTATCCTATAATGGAGGGAAATGATTATGGCTACTCTTCCGTCCCTAATAAGCCCTACGGTCTCTGTGGACGTAAAGCACCACGAAAGAAGAAGAATGGATATTACTGTATTATTATTGATCGCTTTTATATAGCGCTATTCTCCGCTCTTGAGCAGACTCACTGCGCTCGCATGTGATTCTACATGAGTGAATAGCTTTTCATAGCGCGTTTTTGAATATCCACCGCAGTGGTGTACTTACAGCGCTGGCATGGCTGGTGCCACAAGAATCTGCTGCCAGAGAGTCAGTCTCGGTGCGTTCTGTGTACACCATACAACCATGCACCGTGTCACTTCATGCAAAGCCACATACGTAAGGTGTATGCGTGTTTAGCTGTAACCTGCCACCTGCATTTTTGGCAGAATGACCGGGGTCTTTTACGTGCTACTGCGGTAACACGGGGGTGGAACGGATACCGAAATTAGAGTCAGCACAGAAAGTTGACCCTGGAGAAGAAAATTCTCCGGCCGCTCCAGCAGGGATTCGAACCCGCGACCTTTCGATCACGAGTCCGGCGCTCTAACCACTGAGCTATCCCCGCTCTCTCTCTCTCTCTGTCTCTGTCTCTGTCTCTGTCTCTCTCTCTCTCTCTCTCTCTCTCTCTCTCTCTCTCTCTCTCTCTCTCTCTCTCTCTCTCTCTCTCTCTCTCTCTCATCGTGCGAGACTGTTGGCAGGATCGCTTCAGTAACTTCCTTATGTGGCTTGGCTTTCAGGATGGGGTCAGCGGGGTGGTCCGGGCAATGACGTCAGTTTCACTCATCTCGCCGTGCAGTCGTGATGTCATAGCTGGCAGGCGCCGCCCTTTCTACTTGGTGACGTCGTTCCGCAGAAAATAGCAACACTGCAGGTCGCCACAAAGGCGACCCAAGCCTGAAGCAGTCGTGACATTCCTTTCTATTCCCTTCTCTGTCCTAATCGTTTTATTTTACGATGTGTTATCGTGCCAATCTCACAGCGTAAAACAGCTCACTGCCATGACTGATTCCCCGAGCAGTTGTACTATCACTTGGCTACCAGTCACCCGAGCAGTTTCAGTCAATAAGTAAAGTAAGTAAACATGGTGCTTAACGTCCACAGAAACCATAAGGCTTATTAGGGACGGGGAGAAGGGGGGGAAGGGGGCATGGAGTGGGGGGAGAGTCAATGAGAACGTCACAAATTTTATTTCGCGCGGGTGGCTCTACCCGGGTAAAGCACAGCAGCCGCAAGAGCAGCGCTACCCATTTCCAGTGAGTGTGTTCCGTATTTTGGTTCTTTGACTCTTAATATCCTCGAATGTTGGATGACATATTAGGGACAAGCCATATGCCATGTATTTTGGTGTAGTGTTTGGGATTTTTAACGTGCGCACAGATGATGCATGCCGTACCTGGGACTCGAACTCGCGTCAGTATTGCGCCTGCCTTTTCGGTCCGACTCTCTACCCACTGACCTACCCCGACCTTTAAACTCGGTGTTAAACACGTTTTACCACCCAAGTAAGGTACACAGAACTTTCCGACACTTTCCGGACAAAGGCAAGTAAAATGTCTGGTTTCACGTCGCCTTATGCTGAAGTAGACCTGAGAAGTTCCTTTGGTTAAACACGTTTAACGCGGTTCGGTTCGGTTCGGTTCGGTTGTGTTACTTAATGTCTTCGGATGTCGGGTGACATATTAGGGACCAATGCCGAAGCATGGTTCAATATAGCTTTTTATTATTCATAGCTTTTATATAGCGCTATTCTCTGCTCTCGAGCAGACTCAATGCGCACATGTCGCATGTGATTCTGAATGAGTGACTGTATCCTTTTATAGCGCGTATTATTAATGTCCACAGAAGTGGTGTAATGGTAACGCTCTGTGGTTGTTGCATGGCTGGTGCCACGTGAAATGCTGCCGTTTCGGCGCAAGTTCTGTGTACACCATTCAGCCATGCACCAGGTTACAGTGTCACTTCATTCAAAGCCACATAGGTAGGGTGCATGCGTGTTTAGCTGTAACCTGCCACCTGCACTTTTGGCAGAATGACCGGGATCTTTTACGTGCACGGAAACCAGAAGGCTCGTTAGGACGGACAGCCCAGGACGGCCACCTCGACTCTCACACAGCTCCTGAACTATGACGTTTAACGCCGAGTTGCCCCCGAAGAAGTACTGGCGGGGACTGAGATCCCGGGAGGTGGAGCTAGAGGGAATAAAAGTAAACATGGTGCTTAACGTCCACAGAAACCATTAGGCTTATTAGGGACGGGGGGAAGGGGGTATGGAGGTGGGGAAAGAGGGAGATTATATACCTATCGCTACACTGTCACCACCAGAATGATACCTGCATTAAGATGGGCAGCGAGGAGAGCCATTTTATTGTTTCAGTAGGAAGTGACGGACAAAGTCACAGGACAGTGTTCACAAACCACAACCTTTTTAAAGAGAAAGGAAGCCGAAGCGGTATGGAACCGAGGTCCTTCCGCTTACCAGCCTACCGCCTTACCGCTAGGCCAAACCGAATTACTAGGAAGAGGGAGACTATAGTTAACACTATAATTATGCACCGTCACTACCAGAACCAACGAAGGTTCCAGGCGAGATCAAAAGATCAAGAGATCTTAGAGGAGGGAGGTGGAGCTGGACCCTCAACTTTGCCCAGAAGAGATCATGAGTAGGGAGGTGGAGCTGGGCTGCGAAAGCTGGACTTCTTTCGCTTCGAGTTGTCCAAGTTGTGCGTCAACAGCAGTGCAGCGGACTTTGTCTTTGTGACTGCCCAGCACGGCAGTTGAAACAGCAGTTGCGCAGTGCACAAGTCGCTGGGCAATGGCGAGGGGACGCCGCCTTAACACTCCCATTGTTCTGGCGGCGGTCCACGACCTCTCCGGTCTCTTTCTGGCGGTATCCGAGGTTGAGCATTCACTCTTTCGTCCCCTCCCCCCCCCCCCCCCCCACCCCCGTCCCCGTCCGTAATAAGCCACCTCGCTTCTGTGGACGTAAAGCAAAATGGTCCGACCAGAACCAGAGTTCAGGACCTGTGTGAACATGGAGGTGGGCCTTGGCTCTCATTCCCTTTCCCATTCTTCTCCCGTCCCCAATAAACCGTAGCGTTTCTGTGGACGAAAAGCACCATGAAAAAAGACCACCGGAATGACCCCTGCATTGATTAAGATGGACAGCGATGAGAGCCTGTTGATGGTTCACCGATTGTGAGAGACAAAGTCACAAGACAGTGTTGATGATGATGATGAGTTGATGCTTAATGTCCTCAGATGTCAGATGACATATTAGGGACAAGTTGTGACCAATGCTGAAGCACGGTTCGATAATTCTTTACGTCCACGGAAACCAGAAGGCTCGTTAGGACGGACAGCCCAGGACGTCCACCTCGACTCTCACACAGCTCCAGAACTATGATTCGTTCGTTCTGTTTTTGCTTAATGTCCTCAGATGCCAAAAGCATATTAGGGACAATCTATAAAGTAAGCTTGTTTTGGATATATCATAGTTAAAACCGTGGGGAGACGGGGGGGATGGGGAGCGAAGTAAGCTTGGTCCACTTGCGGATCAATATTTGGATCGGGACATGAGGTCGCTGGAACAAAGGGGGAATGAGGGGTGAGGGGAGGGATGAGATGGGTCCACCTGCGGATCAATACTAGGGTCAGGGTGCTGGGTCGTCTTGGCTGTACTGGGGCGTTCACTCGTGGAACTGAGCAGCACGCTAGGGGTCCGGTTAAAAAATCGTCCTCCACTATTTACAGTTAAAAACTGGGCTGCAGATAAAAAACCTTGCAAGGTTATGTCGGCGGGCTGCACAACATGTAATATATACAATCGGCACACACAGTATTTACAGTTAAAAACGTCGAAGACGCACATGGTAGTTCACACACACTTGTTGTAGAATCGAGGCCTGTAGTCAGGCGGCTAAAAATACTTGGGTATGCAAGCATACACTTGTGGTGGTCGCTGGAATCAGGTCCAGCAGACTACAACTGGGTGCGGGAAACACGGAGACGTTCACCCCTTTCCTCCACCGCCGGGATTAACCCGAGCTGCGGGAAAGAGTTGAACGTAGCCGGTGGTCCCGCCTACTACAGGTAGGCTGCCAGTGGACAGGTGTAGACCAGTCTGGCTGCAGCCCGCAAGAGGCTCCATCCTTCACGCTGGTCGCACACTGCCAGGCTTTTTGTACACAGGGGCAGTCCCACGCTGCGTAGTTTCCCAGTCAAAGGTTGGAAGTGATCTGAACATGAGGTGCAGGAGAACATCACGTGGTGAAACGAGACGCTCATCCCCACACTCACACTTTCGTCGGTACGCACATGCATCTCCAGACGCCTACGTGCAGAAAATGCATGATGCGAGCTAGGTAGGTCGGAATTCCAGGGAAGAAGACTCCTGCAGAACTATGAGACAGTGTTCACAGACCACGACTTTTTAGCCTAACGCCTTACCGCTCGGCCAAAGCGGCTGACAAAGGACTGGGAACGACTGACCAGCTTTTCTACTGTAGCCCTGCGGCTGAAGTCGTCTGGTCTTAAACTTAAAGGGTGCACGCTTGCGCGAGGCCCAGCTCAATTAGACCTCATTGTTTTGTTTTCAATTCAATTCAGATACTTTATTCATCCCACAAGGGGCAATTTTGTTGTGGTCATGGCGGGCTCATAAAAATACATAAAGTTAAGAGAACAACACAACAACCAAAAGAGTGTTACTTTAAGCGTAGTATAGTTAAAAAGTAAGACCCTTTCGTTTGTTTGTCTGTTTCACGACCTCAGTCATTCACCGATCAAGTGGACTAACAAGGTGTGAGGTTTATGTCTACTACTGTTTGGACTACATTTCACGCCGCGGTGTACGGTGTCTGCTGCCAGCCAAGTGTTACGTGCCGCCATGGAAATTAGTCATGCACGACTGAGCGAACTAAGGCAGGGGGTGAGGGGAGAGACGGGGGGGGGGGGGGGGGAGAGTATGTAAGTTAGTAAATTGGTGTTTTACGCCCAGTCAACCATTGTGATTATATCACACACAGAGAGAGACAGACAGACAGAGAGAGAGGTAACCAAGCTGTTAATCGTTTGATTGTTCAACACCGAAACGTCTCGGCGGAGAGGTGCTGGCGGGGACCGAGATCCGGGAGGTGGGGGAAGAGGGGGGCTATACCTAAAGCTGCTATGTCACCACCAGTGCCCGTCCCTAATAAGCCTTATGGTTTCTGTGGACGTTAAGCGCCATGTTTACTTACTTACCACCAGAATGGTCCCTACATTCAGATGGGCAGTGATGAAAGCCA
>OY757542.1:31522236-31541668 GCA_963584105.1 Alviniconcha strummeri
CAGGACGGCCACTTCGACTTTCAGTCAAAGATACAGCGGCTCTTGAGCTCCGTGGTGTCTCTGCGATTGAGAATGATTAGTCCCGCTCTACCCCGCGTCACTTGCTGACTCAGTCATGTGGTACTCCGCGATCACTGTCGTCACCTTCCCACAACTACACTGACACCCTGACATCTGGTACACACTCCAAGCCGCATCGCTTTCCGTGAGCCGGTTTGGCCTAGCGGGTAAGGCTTACGGGTTCGGGTAAGCGGTTCGATACCGCTTCGGCTCTCCTTTCTTTTCAAAAAGGATGTGGTTTGTGGAAACTGTCCTGTGACTTTGTCTATTATTTCCTACTGAAACATTAGAATGGCTCTCATCACTGCCCATCTTTAATGCAGTGACAGTGTAGCGATAGGTATTTAATCTCCCTCTCCCCCCACCTCCATACCCGGCCCCTGCCCCGTCCCTAATAAGCCTTATGGTTTCTGTGGACGTTAAGCACCATGTTTTCTTACAAGTTACATCGCTTTCCGGCACGACCTTCCTCCAAAACCAGTACCTTGGGGTTTGCATCTGGTACTGGCTGAGACATGGAAAACTCATTGACATACATCGTGTCTCAGTCGTTTTCTTCAGTCATTGTTGAGTCGGTTTACACTCCATTCTTCTTCGTGAGACTGATCAATACTGTGGCCGCGGCTAGCAGACGACTGTCACCCGCCCTTTTCTCTGAGAAGATGCGCGCGCAGCTTTCGCTTTCACAATGGACAGTCCCGAACAAAGCACCGGGACTTCAGCCTAGTCGTAAGTTGAAGGCAAGCGCGGCGCACCGGCCAAGCAGACTGCACACTTCGAACACAGACAGCGACTGCTGTGACAACACAGACACAGGCAGGTGCGACACTCCCATCTGGCCGCGATATTGCCGGTCGTGAGGCGTCATCCGCCAGAGTCAGTGTACGCTCGCTGTGGTGGGCTACCTCTGCACTAGTACCGAGAGCTGTGTTTTGAACGTGCGCAGCACACTTTGAACACAGCAACACGATCGCTACACGTGCACTCTCCCGCCTTATCAGTGACGGCGTAGGCCGCGCGGGAGGTGAGGAAAAACATTGACCGTACCGGACCGGACACACACGTGTTGTGATACGTACTATGTTACCGGTTCGATGGTGACGAGAGGGACCAGCTACCTACTTCCCTTACAGCCATGACGGACGCAAAAGCACCTCTTCCCCATATCTCTTCAGGTTAGTAAATTGAAGCTGATGGATGTTTGCGTGAGTGTTGATTCGGTGAGCGGCGGCCCCCCCAGTTCCGGCTCAGTGTGATTTGTGGTTGGTCCGACTAAGGTGCTCATGTTAGCATGGACCTATATCTACAGGTCCATGGATATTAGTAGTGGTATACTGATCCGTGATCGCACCGGCCACTGAAAAATGTGTCGCCGTTTTCAATTTATCTCGTGTCCTGTCTTGTTTATGAAACTCAGTGAAAGTGACCTGATCTTCAGTCTTCAGTTATAAGGGATGATCTCAGATCATAGCCTGTTCACACACACACACACACACACACACACACACACACACACACACACACACACACACACACACACACACACACACACACATTCTATATATATATATGTCGTTCACACCTGTTGTGAGGGTGTGTACAGTGCGGTACGGCATAGGCCTACACTGCGTTGCGGCGAGTGCCGGCTTACCTCGGTCACAACCTGCCAGTGCCACGTATAGGGCGGCCCCGGTCATTGTGCCACAGAACTTTATGATGAGGGAGGTACCAGAATGACTGGGTCAGTCTTTGGCCGTCAGTGCTGCTGCGGTGACACTATGGGGATGGAGCGGACACCGAAGTCACGAACGACAGTGAGCACAGAAAGTTATTTCTGGAGAAGGAAAATCTCCCGCCGCACCTCTGGCGGGGATCGAACCCCCGACCTTCCGATTACCCGGCAGTCCCGCACCGCAGCGCTCTGCCAGTCAGAAAATACCCCGGCCACAGACCTACAGTACATGTATACAATACGTAGGTCCGTGGTCCCGGCCGACCAGAGCTCGCTTTGCCAGTTTCCACTTTACTACTCAGTTTCAAGCTGGGTTTTGGTTTCGGGAGGTGAGGGCCGGGCAAGCACTTTGTCAGCGGACTGACTTATGCTAATTGTTAGTTTTCAGGTAGGTTCTGGTGGGTGAAGTGAGTGCGAGGATACATCAGTCATGCTCACGCGTGGCCAAACTTCAGCCGCCGCCGCTGCTCAGGTGGTGGGCACCAGGAGCTGATAAGCAAAACTCGAGTTTAGTTTTCTACCAGCCGGTGTTGGTGCGCTTGTGGTGGGCACCAGGAACTGATAAGCAAAACTTCAGGTTTAGGTTTCTACAAGGCGGTTGGTGCACTTAGAACCCCTGTGGCAGGCTGTAGCTGTGCACAGTGTCAGTGGGCTTGGTTCAGTCAGTGCTGGCAGTGGTTGGAGGGAGAGTTGTACTGACCCTCCTCCCTCCCCTCCTTGTTCTCCACACCACCACCCCTCTCTCTCTCTGTTCCGCTGCTCAGTACGTGTGTGTGTGTGTGTGTGTGTGTGTGTGTGTGTGTGTGTGTGTGTGTGTGTCTTCCCTCTCTGTCCCTCTCTCTCTCTCTCTGTGCCGTCTGTCTGTCTGTGCGTCTCTCTGTCTCTGTCTCTCTCTCTCTCTCTCTCTCTCTCTCTCTCTCTCTCTCTCTCTCTCTCTCTCTCTCTCTCTCTCTCTCTCTCTCTCTCTTTATTGTTCTGGTTTGACGGCTTTGTTTTATGCTTTTAGTTTTAATGTTTTGGCCCGAGCTGCGGCAGTGAATACAGACCGTGATCCAGTGTCACAGTGCCTGAGTCGGCTTGGCATTGAAATCAAGTCGTTACCGTGTCACAGCCGGACAGGCACAAAGATACCTGACGGTGAAACCCAACGACATGATATTTGATGCTGAATCTGACACATCATCTGTCTGATCGTGGTTAAGCTACCGTGAAGACTGAATTGTCCCAAGGACTACTCAGACTCAGTGCAGTGCACGCAGTCGCTTTTCAAAGTTACCGGCAGGGAAGGGGGAAGGGGGTACACATCTCTTTGACACGCGAGGGGGGGGTGGGGGTGTTTGTGTGTACACGTACGCCCCACACACTCTGTGTGTGTGTGTGTGTGTGTGTGTGTGTGTGTGTGTTGGGGGGTGGGTGGGGGGTAGTGGGAGTTTGTGGGTGTGGGTGTTTGTGTGTATGCCGTGTGTGTGTGTGTGTGTGTATGTGTGTGTGTGTGTGTGTGTGTGTGTGTGTGTGTGTGTTTGTGTGTACGCGCGCGCGCGTCGTGTGTGTGTGTGTGTGTGTGTGTGTGTGTGTGTGTGTGTGAAATTCCAAGCACTGGTTTACTGGAGGAAGGTGCCGGAAAGCGATGCTCGGAGTGTGTGTGTGTGTGCGCGCGCGCGCGCCAGCGGCGACACTGATTCGCAGAACACGTAGCAAATTTGCAACGACAGTTCGTTCAAACCTGGTTACATTCACTGATTGAGTTCTTACGTCAGACTGCTTGCAACGTGGGGCCAGGGAGCACCGCACACTCCAAGCAATGGTTTACGACGTCCTTCTTGGAGGAAGGTGCCCGACAGCGATGCTCGGAGTGTGGGAGCGTCGCAAACTCCAAACACTGGTTTACGACATCCTTCCTTCAACTGGCAGGTGCCGGAAAGCGATGCTCGGAGTGTGGGAGCGCCGGTGGCCCTGGCCTTATGACGTCATAAGTTGTCTGTGGCAAAATATTGTCCTTTGTCTATAGAACATCGCTATGAAGACCTCCTGCTTTAGTTTACGACTTTCCGAGCATTCCCACGCGAAGTACGGTAATGTTCTCAAAGTCAAAGTGAGCATGTCTAGTCTGGCCAGACCCCGCAGACTTCGATACTATTCACGAAAGGACTCAGCACCGACGATGCAAATCCTTTGGCTTGGACCGGAATGGAACCTCCTCCCCACGGCTATCTCTTCAGCCCCTTCTCTCGAGTCCTCCTGGAGTCCACTAGGCCGCAGTCTTCACAGCCTGCAGCCAGTCACCACCTCTTGATGAATACCAAAAACTGAAGAAGATCAAACTATATATAGTTTGAACTTTAGTTGTCTTAGCTGTTGTTTATCATTGTTGTTTTAATAACACCCAGGGCACTTTGGCTTTTATGTTGCTTAACGTCCACGGAGGCGGGATGACCTATTAGGGACGGGGACAGAGTGGGAAAGGGGCCAGGGTGATTGGCTCGACCGCGGAAACCGCCCGAAAAAGACCGGAGAGACCGTGGACCGCCGCCAGAACAATGGAAGTGTTAAGGCGGTGTCCCCTCGCCATTGCCCAGCGACTTGTGCACTGCGCAATTGCTCTTTCAACTGCTGTGCTGGACAGAGTCACAAAGACAATGTCCGTTGCACCGCTGTTGACGAACAACTTGGACAACTCGAAGCAAAAGACGTCCAACTTGCTCAGCCCAGCTCCACCTCCCTACTCATGATCTCTTCTGGGCAAAAGTGAGGGTCCAGCTCCACCTCCCTCCTCTAAGATCTCTTGATCTTTTGATCTCGCCTGGAACCCTGTGTCAGGGCACTGACCGTTGACCACCTTTTATACTATACACATCGCTGCCGGACTTGCAACGCTCTGACAGAGCTCAGACAGCCTTGACAGGGAGAAGAAGAAAGTAAGACATAGCTCACCACTGGCCATCATTCACCGCGTGCCGTCACTAAGTCCTTTCTTAAGCTTACGACGAGAAGCAGTAATCCACTGAAACATGCACAGGATCAGAGCTGATGTAACACTAACAGACGTTTGGTCAGTGCAAATAGATCTACATTGTTGAGACGTCCGCAGACGACTGTAACGACCAAGTCGTATGATTCGGAACTGCCTCTTTCCAGGCCATCCGTCTCTCCGGACACTGTGAGTGACGCGCCCTCTATTTGGAGTGCGTGTACAGTAGCTGGTGTTTCTGTCACGTAATGCATCACTGCAAGCAGTTTGGTCCTATGTTTATGTGACGCAATGCACAAGAGAGGGGCAGAGAGAGAGAGAGGGAGAGTAAGAAAGGGAGGTACGTGTGTGTGTGTGTGTGTGTGTGTGTGTGTGTGTGTGTGTGTGTGTGTGTGTGTGTGTGTGTGTGTGTGTGTGTGTGTGTGTGTGTACGTTTTAGCGTATAATAATTACTTAATACTTAATTACTTAATAATTACTTAGTACACTGCTTTATAATTATGTACCTGTCTGAAATTATTGTAACGCCTCTATGAACAGTTAGAAGCCTCTGTGAAACTGGCAGTTGTAGTGGTCAGTGCATTTCCTTTTAGTTTTACAAATATCACCGATTTTCTTGTTTCTGCTCTTTTTAATGTGGTTTTCTTTGTTTGTTTCGTACACAAGACAAGTTGCGGGAAACGATAAATATCCAAAAGCTGCTTATGATACACAGCGTGACGTGTGGGTAGCAATAGCATTAGTAACAATAATAATGGCAATATCTTCTAATGCGCCGAATTCTACAAACAAAGAATGTGCTCGTATTCACTCGCATGACAGGTAAAAGGTACCGTAGGCGATTCGGGTCTGTGTTGTTGAGTTGGTGTTACGTCCTTCGTGAGCTTGTTTGCTGTTTCTACACCAGCGCTTTTGATGCTTCACTGTGTTTGGAATTGTTACATAGACAGTGATAATGATGCAAATCTCTAATCGCGGGCTGATTCAGGACATACAGTCCTGTAGGATCGTTCTGCTGTGACCACTACACAGCAGTCAGTCATAAACCAAAACTCTACCTTACAATGTTATACTAGTTGAGTAGTTCTTTCTCTATCTACTGTAACCGAAATATGCCTCGTGATCAGTGTCACCAATGTTATATAATTGGCAGTACATATATAAATATGGCTTTAAAAAAATATAATACTTAATTATATATAAAAAACCTTTGCCATGTGTCAGCCAGTCTTGTGGGTTAAGCTGTTACGTTTCATATAACTGTGGGCACGTGTTCTTTAACGTCACTCGCTGTGTAAAAATAGCAGTACGCTAGTTCTGTAGCGTGGTAACAATCGATGACGTAGTGTAAAAATCGAAGAAACAGCAACATTCCACAGAGAGCAGTGTGCACTCCAACATTCCACACTAATAACCGTGTAGTAAGCTAGTCCGATGGAGATGAAGCTGGACAAGCAGCTGGTGCTGTTGCCATAGAAACAACAGGTGTAATGCTGACCGTTACAGTTTTATTAGATCTTGTGTCAAACATTGTTGAAGAGGCCCTGACGAGCTCACCTCAAATTAAAAATGCGTCCGAGCAGTTGTAAATCAGTGGAAGGTGAAGACTGAGATGCATATTACGCTTATTGATTTTGACCTGTTGAGCTGGCTGTGCATTGAACAGTGTCAACTGGATTTGCACAAGTAATCCGGTACGTATCAGTGGTCTGACATGTAATTAGTCCGACAGATGAAGTTAATTCACATGAAATAATCTCACCGGACATGGGCTGATTTGATGTCTGTCAGACAGCTGCCCCGCGCCTAGGGGAAATGATTCAACATCTGAACGGATGTGACTTGTTGGACTAGTGGCATATCGGAACATCGGACCAATGACACATCGGAATGTCGGACTAATGACTCATCAGACCGATGCTCTTTGAGGCAGCATTTGTTGGACCGATGGCATATCGGAACATCGGACCAATGACACATCGGAATGTCGGACTAATGACTCATCAGACCAATACTTCATCTGGCCAATACTTGTTTACTCGTTTTCACCCGCGGTGGAATCGGCTGGGCAATGGGCGATAGAAGGGACATGCTGCCTATGGTCTGATTGAAGGGGTTGGGTAGGTAGCCTTTGGTCTGAAGGAATAAAATAGATAATAATGTAGACTGAGGTCTGGAGGGATCTGTAGCCTTTGGTCTGAAGGAATAAAATAGATAATAATGTAGACTGAGGTCTGGAGGGATCTGTAGCCTTTGGTTTGAAGGAATAAAATAGATAATAATGTAGACTGAGGTCTGGAGGGATCTGTAGCCTTTGGTTTGAAGGAATAAAATAGATAATAATGTAGACTGAGGTCTGGAGGGATCTGTAGCCTTTGGTCTGAAGGTATAAAATATATGATAATGTAGCCTGTGGTCTGAAGTAGTATGCAGCCCGTAAGGGTATACAGCCTGTGGTCTGAAGGGGTATGCAGCCTGTGGTCTGAAGGGGTATGCAGCCCATAGGGTTGTGCAGCCTTTTGTTTGAAGGGGTAGGTAGCTTGTGGTCTGACTAATGGGGTATGCAGTCTGTGGTCTGACTGAAGGGGTATGTAGCCTGTGGTCTGAAGGGGTATGTAGCATATCGTCTGAAGGGGTGCCTGTGGTCTGAAGGGGTAAGTAGCTTGTCTGACTGAAGTGGTATGCAGTCTGTGGTCTGAAGGGGTATGTATCCTGTGGTCTGAAGGGGTATGCAGCCTGTGGTCTGAAGGGGTATGCAGCTTGTGGTCTGACTGAAGGGGTATGCAGCCTGTGGTCTGAAGGGGTATGTAGCCTTTAGCCCGTTCTTAATTGGGCGAATGTTTCTTCGCGAACCTAGTTGGAAGTATTCGGCGAAGCTAGTTGGTTCTTAATTGGGCCCACTTTTCTTCGCGAACCTAGTTGGAAGTATTCGTCGAAGCTATATTCGGGGTCCAAAAAGCTTCGCTCAACATGTTCTGGGAACATTCGCCCTATTCGACGGTCATTGCCTCTGATTGGCTGAGAGCAGAGCTCTCCTGTGGATGAAGAAAAATAAAAATGAAATGGATGACGGTGTCGCTAAATACTTCACTCGCTTCGGAGGGAATTTGTTTATTTGTTGACTTGTGGGGGGCGCAGCCTTGTCTCGGAGACCCAGAATGAGATAGTAGTTAGTTGAATTACCCTGTGAGAGATGATGAAAGTATATTGACTTGACTTTAGCCTACATTTTCGATCATGCTGTCTGCTGCGCGTCTGCCGCAAGTTCGGGCCGAAGCTTGCATCTCATTACAAGCCAGTTGAGAGTGAAGTAAAGTTTGGACTGTCCGAACCATATTCGGCGAACTAAAAGTTCAGTTAAGAAACGAATAATAGTTCGTCGAAGTGTCCAAAGTATGTCCGGCGAAAAAACATTGGCCCAGTTAAGAACGGGCTTTTGGTCTGATCCAGTGTGAACAAGATGAGAGTTTTTGTTTTGTGGATTGTTTTCCGGGCGCGAATGACAGTATAACATTACAGTCTCAATGTCGGCTATTCCCTCAGACGCGTAGATCGTTCAGTCTCGGACAGGATCGCGACACAGGTCGTGTCGACCTGTTCTTTAATCAGGATTTGGAGACATGAACGTCAGTGACTACAGCATGGTGTTGTGTCATTTTTTGTACAGCAGCTACTCAGGGGCGTGAAACGCTAGCAATGAGTCATTGACAGAATCTCGCTCAGGTCTGTGACGTTATTAAATATAGTCCGTGATTCATTCACTAGGCGTTGGACCTGAGGTGCGTTCATCACTCGCTACATAACGTACGTAGAACTCACATGGCAAACAGCGACAGCTCGCCTGCCCGACCCCATAACCTGTTGCCTGGTTGTCGCTAAATGTCAACGACCTCTGTGGGTAGGGTCTAGCTGTGCAGGCTACAGAGCATACAGTTTGTTCCCTGGTTGTCAGCGGCCTGTGTGGGTTGGGTCTAGTTGTACAGGCTACAGAACATACAGCTTGTTCCCTGGTTGTCAGCGGCCTGTGTGGATTGGCTCTAGTTGTACAGGCTACAGAAAACACAGCATGTTCGCTGATTGTCAGCGGCCTGTGGGCTGGGTCTAGTTGTACAGGCTACAGAGCATAAAGCGCGGTAAGCCATCTCGCCTCCGTGGACGTTAAGCAACATGAAAGCACTTTCATTTGCGGGTCCAGGCGAGATCAAGAGGAGAGAGGTGGTGCTGGACCCTCAAGAGAGCCCAGAAGAATAGAGAGGTGAAGCTGGGCTCACAAAGTTGGACTTCTTTTGCTTCAGTTGTTTCTCAACAGCAGTGCTACGGAGTCCTCCCCCTTCCCCCCTGTCCCAGCCCCTAATAAGCCACCTCGCTTCTGTGCTCGCTTCTGTGGACGTAAAGCAAAATGTTTACTATTTGTCAGCGGCCGGAGTGGATTAGGCCTGATTGTACGGGCTACATAGTGTGTTTGTTCCAGGTTGTCTGTGGCCAGTCTGGGTTCTGTATAGTTGCTCAGAGCGTGTGAAGCCGAATACTAATGGCGGCGATTCGGAGAACCAGTGAAGGGTACTATCTCCTCTGCTCCCGCCCCTTATCTCCCCGTCACTCTCTTTGTTATTATATACACTCCCCCCACCCCCACCCCCACCCCACCCCCACCCCCCCTCACCGCTGTGTTCAAGGTCGCGGTCACAGCGACGGTTCAAAATTTCAATTAATGTTTGTCTGGACAGTATCATTTGTTCCGCTGAACCTTGTGTCACGTGACCCAACTTGGTATGGTGATGCATCGTCATAAGCCGGAATGCCATGCGGGGAAAAAAGAAAAGAAAAAAAAGAAAGAAAAAAAGAAAGAAAAACAAACAACTTTGTTGATATCTTATATAATCAAAATATGACTGTTTCGACTATATCGGAATCACTTTTGATGATACGTTTGCAGTTTCTGTTTGATGCACACACTGTCGCTCAGAACTCTGCGAAAAGTCATTCAGCCAATCACAGCATAGCAAAGCCTTTGGTGCGGTGTAGTGTAATGAAGAAGCAAGAAGAACCAAGAATACTGATTCACCCTCACACTCCGAGCATCGCCGCTTTCCGGCACCTTCCACCAAGAAGGAAGGATGTCGTAAACCAATGCTTGGAGTTTGATTCACCCTCTGAAAACACATGAATTTTTTTTTGGGGGGGGAAGTGTAGTGAAGTGGGAGTGTAGAGAGCGTTGAACGAAGCTCTGCTTGCTGACAAACATCCCGCGAGCTGCAAGCTGTTCATGCTGACGTCCACCACGTGGTCGACTTGTATGCATGTATGTGTATGTATGTATTATATATATACACTGTACACACAGACGCGCGTTGCACTTACTGGCGTAATTTACCACTGACATTTTCTGCATTATCACTATCAGCTCACCCGGTCTCGTTCTTTTGGAGGCCGCACTTCAGACTGGAGAAGAAAAAAAAAGAAGAAAAGAGAGAGAGAGAGAGAGAGAGAGAGAGAGAGAGAGAGAGAGAGAGAGAGAGAGAGAGAGAGAGAGAAGAAAAAAAGTGCAAACAGCGACAACAAAGAGCGACGCATGGGCTGTTGACTGGGCGTGTTGCAGTGGCGCAGATGTTGTATTCGCTGTTAACCTTGCTCGTCTAAACGCGTAGATGTATGCAAATCGGCGATAATGCGAATATGCCTTTGTAGACGGCACAGCGTCGTGCTTTAAAAAAAAAAAAAAAATTTAAATAAATGTGCCTGACTAACAGATGGTCTGAGTTGTGTGTGTGTGTGTGTGTGTGTGTGTGTGTGTGTGTGTGTGTGTGTGTGTGTGTGTGTGTGTGTGTGTGTGTGTGTGTGTGTGTTGGGGAGAGTTACCGCGGGAGATTCGGGTCTTTGTTTTGTGTTCATGTGAAGTCTTTCGCCAAATGAACTCCGTTTCCTACTCCCCCTGCCCCCTCCCCCCTCCCCCCGCCCCACTCCGCATCCACCCCGGTTTTACTTTACTACGCCGCATCTAGCAGAGTTATGTAGCAGAATACAGAATACAGAAATTTTATTGTCTATGAATAACATAGAAATTTGCCTTACGACTGCATAAAAGATACCAGTAGGATAACACACGGTATAATACGTAATACAGAAAATGTTACTGTCCGGTGCAAGGTGACTTCTGTGAAAAGTGCGTCAGTAAACGGCTTCAGCAGGGTCCTGTTACACGTTTACATGTACCTTGTAGGCTGTACTTTTCCTGGAGTTTGTAGGATGTACGTTTCCTGGAGTTTGTATACCTTGTAGGATGTACATTTCCTGGAGTTTATGTACCTTGTAGGATGTACGTTTCCTGGTGTTTGTATACTTTGTAGGATGTACATTTCCTGGAGTTTGTGTACCTTGTAGGATGTACATTTCCTGGAGTTTGTAGGATGTACGTTTCCTGGAGTTTATGTACCTTGTAGGCTGTACATTTCCTTGAGTTTGTGTACCTTGTAGGATGTACATTTCCTGGAGTTTATGTACCTTGTAGGATGTACGTTTCCTGGTGTTTGTATACTTTGTAGGATGTACATTTCCTGGAGTTTGTGTACCTTGTACGATGTACATATCCTGGAGTTTATGTACCTTGTACGATGTACATTTCCTGGAGTTTATGTACCTTGTAGGATGTACATTTCCTGGAGTTTATGTACCTTGTAAGATGTACATTTCCTGGAGTTTGTGTACCTTGTAGGATTTGGTGACAGTCTGATATCACTTATGTGAAAATACTTTAAATAACAAGTAAGAATAAGGATTTAGTGAAGTTGACGTACTTTGGAGGACTTGGTGATGTTTATGTAGGCTACCTGGTGGATTATCCTTTGTAAGATACCACCTTTGCTGGAGTTTATGTTCATTTGCTGGAGTAACATACTTTAGGTGGAGTTTGTGTACCTTGGTGGATTATGTGGAGTTAATGTACCTTGTGGGATGTAACATTGGTGGAGTTTATCATTTTGTACAATAGAGGATTTAGTGAGTTTATGTACCTTGTGGGATGTACTTATGGTGGAGTTTTTCATTTTGTACCTTGGAGGATTTAGTGAGCTTTAATATATACCTTGTATGATGTACTTATGGTGGAGTTTTTCATTTTGTGCCTTGGAGGATTTAGTGAGCTTTAATATATACCTTGTATGATGTACTTATGGTGGAGTTTTCATTTTGTACCTTGGAGCATTTGGTGGAGTTAATGTACTTTGTATAATTTACTCGCATGCCAACTTAAATTACCGCAGACGATTCATCTCCCTGTTGTTGTGTCCCTTGTTATCCGTGTGACGTCTGTCGAGAGCTATTATTTCCCTTTGTTAATTTTGGGTTGGCAACTTGGTCAGCGCAACTTTGTTCAGAGGACATGTAACCTAGCATACATTCGAGCGCAGATCCACATGTAAGGAGGGAGTACGAGGAGAAAGGGGGAGGAGCGGGGGGGGGGGGGGGCTCGTCACTGTCACGTATTGAGCCCTTCCTCACCGAGGCGTCACTAAATACCCACTGAGGATGTCGCCTGCCTCGGCAGCTGTGTGTGACCACGAACAAGGGAGCAGCGGGAAGTCGCCGCAAAGCTAATGTGTGAAAGAGCGCACTCTCTCTCTCTCTCGCTCGCTTGCTCGCTCCTCATCCTCTCCCTCTCTCTCTCTGTCTCTGAGAGGGGGACTGTTCAGGAACAAACACAACAGTGTGCCATATTTCGTTGTCTACTTGCAGCATTTTGAAGCCTGAAAAGCAAAGTTGTAAAATGTCGATTTTCTCCTTCGGCGCTTGTGTTGTATAGCCCATTGGGGTGTAGTTGCACCAGAATTTGCACACAGCCACAGCTCCGCATGGCTGACACAGCAGTGGTCCCAACAGCAACGTACCCTCGGCCTGTGACTGAGACCGAGGACTGGAGGTTTTTGATTGATTGATGATCGCTTATATAGCGCTATTCTCCGCTCTCTTGAGCAGATTCACTGCGCTCGCATGCGGTGACTAGCATTTTATAGCGCGTTTTTTGAATATCCACCGCAGTGGTGTACTTACAGCGCTGACATGGCTGGTGCCACATGAAACTGCAGCCGTCTCGGCGCAGGTTCTGTGTACACCATACAACCATGCACCATGTCACTTCATGCAAAGCCACATACGTAAGGTGTATGAATGTTTAGCTGTAACCTGCCACCTGCACCTTTGGCAGAATGACTGGGGTCTTTTACGTGCTACTGCGGTAACACGGGGGTGGAACGGATACCGAAATAAGAGTCAGCACAGAAAGTTGACACTGGAGAAGAAAATTCTCCCGCCGCTCCTGCAGGGATTCGAACCCGCGACCTTTCAATCCCGAGTCCGGCGCTCTAACCACTGAGCTGTCCCCATTCCCAAGGTGACAAGAGTGGCTGTAGAAAATCCTTCACTGTTGCTTCATAGCCACATATACCGTACGGACTGTTAGGAACGTCCCAAGACGTCCACCTCGACTTTCACACAGCTCCTGAGCTCTGCTGTAGAAAAGTCCAGTGTTGCTTTACGTCCACAGAGACCGTAAGGACTATTAGGGACGGGGAGTCCAGGACGTCCACCTCGACTTTCACACAGCTCCTCAGCTCTGCTGTAGAAAAGTCCAGTGTTGCTTTACATCCACAGAGACCGTAAGGACTATTAGGGACGGGGAGTCCAGGACGTCCACCTCGACTTTCATACAGCTCCTCAGCTCTGCTGTAGAAAAGTCCAGTGTTGCTTTACGTCCACAGAGACCGTAAGGACTATTAGGGACGGGGAGTCCAGGACGTCCACCTCGGCTTTCACACAGCTCCTGAGCTCTGACTGAAGAAAACTGTAGAAAATCTTCTTTCTTCGGTCTTAATGTCCTCGGATGTCATTCGACATATGAGGGACAAGGTGCTGGAGAATAAAAAAGAGAGTAAATATGGTGTTTAACGTCCACAGAAACCACAAGGCTTATTAGGGACGGGGAGAAAGGGGTATGGAGGTGGGGGAAGAGGGAGATTATATACCTATCGCCACACTCACCACCATAATGATTCCCGCATTAAGATGGGCAGCGATGAAAGCCATTTTAATGTTTCAGTAGGAAGTGAGGGACAAAGTCACAAGACAGTGTCCACAAACCACATTCTTTCTGAAGAGAAAGGAGAGCCGAAGCGGAATCGAGCCGAGGTCGTACTGCTTACCAGCATAACGACTTACCGCTAGGCCAAACTGGTTCACGCTGTAGAAACCGACAATGCATCCATTTAAATTATATAGCACATGCACAAGGGAACAAAACCGCTGTAGATCAAAACATAAAGCACCGAGTTACGTCTCGTCAGGGGGCCATTCACTCCATGTGCAAACCGGTTTTGAATATCTTAATTCTAACTGCTGACGGCGCACAGGCATTTGGAGTAAAAGAAAAAAAGAAAAAAAAGAGAGAGAGAGAGAAGAAGAAAAGAAAGAAGCAGCATGATCATGTTCCTTAAGTTTATCGAGAAGAGTTTAAAGTTTTAAAAAGTTTCGCAAGGTATTATATTTATTTTGATTTTATTTAAGTGGGGGGGGGGGGGGGAGGGGGGGAGGGGGGGGGGAGGGACGCGAAGCAGTTCACAAAAGACGGTGTCTGTTTGGTGCATGCATGTGAAATCGTGAAGCTGACAGAAGACGGTGTCTAGACTTTGCTGCATGTGCGTGAAATCAGGGGGTAAATCAGGTCGTCAAGGGGTAAATGGGTAAAAAATCCATACATTGCACCAAAGGTAGTTCAGGTAGTACAGAACCAAGGAATGAAAAGTGGAAGGCAAACAAAACAGTAACAACAAAAGCACACACACACACACACACACACACACACACACACACACACACACCACACACACACACACACCACACACACACACACACCACACACACACACACACACACAAAAAGAAGAGCAAAATACATAGCTTCCCTTTCTCTTCAGTTTGGCGCTCTCGAGATCTCCGTTAGCACTGGATAGATAGATACATACATATATACATAGGTACATAGATACATATATGTTTTTTAACGCCTAGTCAACCCCGTTAGCATTAGAACCTTTTCACATAATTCCATACAGCCACACGGACAATGAACATGTTGAAATAAGCACGTGGGCTGTTTGGCTTTGCCTCGCCATGGCTTTCTGACCTGTAGACTGTTCATACATTTCAACCTTGCCCTCTGCTTGTGTGCAGCTGCAATGTGCACTGTGCAGTGACAAATATTTGCAGCTGTCACTCTCTACATTTGGAACACTTCTGAGAGCGGGCGGAGCGCACATGGGCTTTCGCGAGCGCGTAGACACCATCTTCTCAAGTATTTTGCGGATGCCACTCTCAACATTTGGAACAGAGAGTGGAAGCGCACATGGGCTTTCCGGACCGCGTAGAATCCATCTTCACGAGTATTTGCTGAGCTCCGCCTCTCTCTCTCTCTCTCTCTCTCTCTCTCTCTCTCTCTCTCTCTCTCTCTCTCCTCTTGAGAACACTTCTGAGAGAGAGTTGGAGAGCGCCTGGGTTTTCCCGAGCGCCTGACACCATCGTCTCACAAGTTAAGTACTTGCAGTTACTATGCCGCCCTCCACAGCTAGAACTTTGCAGAGAGGGTCGGAGTGCACATGGGCTCTCAACCGAGAGCGCGTGGGCGACATCTTCACGAGTACTTGCGGCTGCCTTTCTCTCTCCATTTGGAACACTTCTGAGAGATGGTTGGAGCGCGCATGTGTTTTCCCGAGCGCGTACACGCACGTATTTGCGGCGGGCGTCTACATTTGGAACACTTCTGGGAGAGAGTTGGCGCGCACATGGCTTTTCCCGAGTTCGTTGACACCATCTTGGACTGCAGCCAGGCTTTGCTCCTTCCCACTGGCGTTGTTCAGACTGCTGGGAGCAGGATGAGAATGGAGGCTGCTGGTTGTCAAGAGAAACCTATGGACACACTACTCGAGCATCACTTTCCGGCACCTTCCTCCAAAGGAAGGGTGTCGTAAACCTGTGTTGGAGTTTGACCTATGGACACACTCAGTTTGATTCACGGCTGTACCTCTCACGGCTTTGAAGATCCGATTCATGTTGCTTAACGTCCACGGACTTGTGCACTGCGCAATTGCTCTGTTCACTGCTGTGCTGGTCAGAGGCAGCTAAGACATGTCCGTTGCACAGCTGTGGACGAACAACTTGGACAACTCGACAGAAAAGAACGCCAACTTGCTCAGCCCAGCACACCATCCCTACTCATGATCTCTTCTGGCATAGTTGAGGTCCAGCTCCACCTCCCTCCTCTAAGATCTCTTGATCTTTTGATCTCGCCTGGAACCCTGCAAAGATGAAGATCCGTCTCTGGTGGAGTTGATGTAGTCTGTATTACACGCATGCCAGGTAAGAGTTACCGGAGGCGACCCAGTCTTTGTTGTTGTACTTGTGTTACGTATTTCGAGCCCTAATTAACTCCCTTGTGTGTTGATTCACGCTGGTTAAAGCCTCGCTTGCTTCTGTGTCACTGTAGCAAGGGACGGCTGTCGCAGTAATAATTATGGCATTAAGTTATTCAGGCTGTTGTAACCACTGGGAGGCTCACTGTGTGTGTTTGCCGCTGGGTTGTTTCTGGGCGCCTGCGATCTTTTATTGTGTGGTGAATATGTTGCAGCAGTGTGTGTGTGTGTGTGGTGTGTGCGTGCATGCATGTGTTCATGTTGCAGAGAAAGGGAGAGAGAGACTAAAAAGAGATGAAGTGTGTGTGTATTTTTTACTGCAAACATTAGTGGTTGGCAGAAGTGTTTCCCATAGTTCAGACCTGAAACTGATTGAACTGAAACACTTCATATCTCTTCCATGTGGCCATCTTTTGATCTGCCTCTTGCCATCTTTGATTTATTGTCTCACACACACACACACACACACACACACACACACACACACACACACACACACACACACACACACACACACACACACACCCAAGCACACACACACACACACACCCAAGCACACACACACACACACACCCACACCCACACACACACACACACACACACACCCACACCAAGCACACACACACACACACACCCACACCCACACACACACACACACACACACACCCACACCCAAGCACACACACACACACACACACACACACACACACACACACCACACACACACCCACCCAAGCACACACATACCCATGCATGCATGCCCATGTGCACACACATGCAAATACCTATTGTGCGCATGCACGCACAGACGTGTGCGCACACACACAGACACACAGACATATGCAGAGAAGGAGAGGTGAACTTATTTCTTTCAACTAGGTTAGAGCTAGTAAGACTAAGGAGAATAAAAATATGCTGTGAATGTTTTTTCAACTGCCAGTTTCTTTGTTGTTACTTTGAATGTTGAATTGCCAAAAGAATGAGTTAGTCCCGGTTTCTGAGCTGGGTTGTGTGTTATTTTCTGTGCCGGTTTCTGAGCTGGGTTGTGTGTTATTTTTCTCTGTGCCGGTTTCTGAGCTGGGTTGTCAGCTGTTTTCTGTGCACAATCAGATTCTGCAACAAATGTTTCTTTGATTTACTGCAGTATTTTTGTTACTTGTTTTAGCGTAGAAACTGGTTTGTAGTATAGTTGACTGTGTTTGGTTATTTTCACACCTTCATGTTAATCTGTGTGTTGATTTGCCCCGAGTCTTTCTGTTGAAGTTATTGCCTTTTTGGTTGTTGTTTGGTGGTTGTTTTGGGTGAGCATTATATAGTTGTGTATTTTAATAGTTGTATTTTACTGATTTTCATGGGAATTTCATGACGCATTCTGACCACGCAAAGCTTAATTTGCACATACCACGCCACAAGCCATGCTCTTCTGCTGTTGCTTTAAACAGCAAAGCAGCCTGGCTGAGCCTTGGGGAGCGCAGGTCTCTCTTGCATAATATGAATGTTATACCAAACAGGTATTTTCCGGTCCTATGGCTCGTCTACTTTCAGTGTTATATGGTTTGATGATGATCCTTCCACATGCCGCTGTGAAAAAGAAGACAAGGACTGAAGAAGGGTTTCAAATTTGGTACTTTGTTGGTCGTTTCAAATGAGTCCTGGCAGTGAAGGGTTAAATCAACTCCAAGTGTGTGGAGAAGGGGGAAAAAAGGTGTGTGACCAATCATGGTACTCCTCTAGGACTTTGTGCCAGTCAGCAAAACTCCTTTCGATAGAAATCAGATACAGAAGTGCTGGCTTATTGCATGATGTACCCACAAAACTAGTATAACATTGCATAATGGTGGCTCATTCTACAGTAGACACTGAACTGAGTTACATATGATCAGGTAATGGTGGCTCATTCTACAGTAGACACTGAACTGAGTTACATATGATCAGGTAATGGTGGCTCATTCTACAGTAGACACTGAACTGAGTTACATATGATCAGGTAATGGTGGCTCATTCTACAGTAGACACTGAAATCAGTTACATATGATCAGGTAATGGTGGCTCATTCTACAGTAGACACTGAATCAGTTACATATGATCAAGTAATGATGGCTCATTCTACAGTAGACACTGAAATCAGTTACATATGATCAGGTAATGGTGGCTCATACATAGAGCGCATAATGGGTGCTCATTCTACAGCATATGCTGAACTGAGTTACATAGATCAAGTAATGGTGGCTCATACATAGATCACAATGGTGGCTCATTCTGTAGTGTACAACAGGGTCAGTAACACAAGCTCAGATAATGGTAACTTAATGGACAGTATACACTGAAATCAGTTACACAAGACCAAATAATGGTGGCTCATTCCGCAGTTGGTTATGTGGAGCCAGATAATGTTGCTCATCAGACAGTGTACGCTTACATAAGACCAAATAATGGTGGCTCATTCAGCAATAAGTTATGTGGGGTCAGATAATGTTTGCTCATCATACAGTGTATGCTTTTTATGTATGCTTACATAAGACCAAATATTGGCAGTTACTTAGATCAAATAATGGTTGTACCATTAATCTACTCATATCAGCTGTATAAGATCAAACAATGGTTGTTTCTTGCACATATGATCAAATGTTATTCACATACAGTAGTCTATACATGTCAGTAGCCACTTACAGTACAGTCTGTACAGGCCAATAGCCACTCACTGTACAGTGTACAGGCCAATAGCCACTTACTGTACAGTCTGTACAGGCCAGTAGCCACTTACTGTACAGCCTGTACAGGCCAGTAGCCACTTACTGTAGTGTACAGGCCAATAGCCACTTATTGTAGTCTACAGTCTGCAAAGCATCTTTTGTGTGTGACTGAGGTTTCATTTGGAGTTTCTTTCTCATGACATTTTTGCAGGAAAAGCCAACAGTGACAGAACTGTGCTACTCAGCCGGCTAATGATGTCAGTAGAATTTGCGGAAATGTTTGACAGGGCAGTGTTTTTTTTCTGCAGTGCATTTTTGGACATGTACATGTCTGTAGAATAGAATGCAGGACTTCATTCATTTTTTGTTTTGTTTTTTGTTTGTTTGTTTGTTTTTTGTCCGTTTCCTTTACAGGGACGGGACATTGAGAGTAAGGAGAGGGAAGGGAAAGTAGATGCTGTCGTCATCATCATGTCATATATGTTGTGACACAATGAAATAAATAAGCGAAAAAAGAAAAGTTA